>JACXGJ010000507.1:0-121602 GCA_016801105.1 Esox niger | reverse complement strand
ATATATATATATATATATATATATATATATATATATATATATATATATATATATATATATATATATATATATATATATATATGCTCTACTGTGAGCAATTGTGGATTAAGTACAATGCAAACATCCCCTTGCCACAATCAGGTCAGTGGATTGTTTCAGGGATTTGTTATGTACCCTTGCACATTCCCACATGCTCTGTCCAATGGATGCTCTAGATGGGGAGAATCCAGTTTATTTCCCACTATGGGATACACCACTATGGGGAGCTTCTGTTCATCTGTCTTATTTCTCTCTCACTCACCTTCTCTTCCTCTCCCTAGGTGATGAAGCCAGGTCCAGGCTATTAGCTTTAATTACACCTAAACTGCGTATTTTGATTCGTCCTCCATTTTGGTTTCCATCAGACCCCCTGCCACTCTTCATTTCACAGACAGTAAAATTGAGTGAGAGTGGAGCGCTCACACCAGAAGCTGTAGAAATGAAGGTTGTTTGGACGCTCAAGGCTCCTGCTTCAATTATCAATAAATGAAAGGTAGCTCTACAAAAACACAGTACCTATGTTGATCACTGCCTCTTCAGTCAGAGACTATTTCCCCACTAGGAGGAAACCTGTCAAATATTAAAGGCACCTGCCAAACACTTTAACATTCTGCTCGGGTGCTGTTTGGCTCAACAGGGCTCCACTGAGTGCAAGCCAAGTCAGAGACCTCAAGGTCTCCTCCCTGGGAGAAAAAAACCTACAGTAGAAAACACTCAACTAAGCCACAGTCCTCCCATTCACACCCCTATTAACGTACTGTCTCACATCTGCATATGCTGTTCTGGGATGGTTACTTTCTAAATGGAAACCGTTACAGTTGCTAGCTGCTAGGGATAGGCATGCATAGGCAAAGTCCATATTGATATCTGCATTGTTTATTCTGTGTCATAAGAGTAGCTAATTATGTACGCCTAAACGAACAAAGGGGAAAATAATGGATGGCTTCCTAGCTGAACAGAAACAGAAACAAGCAAGCCATCCAAGGAAGGAAGCTAATGTTAGCTGAAACAGATGAGATTAAGAATGCTTGTTCTACATGACAGAGTGTGTACAAGCATCAAATCAGCTTTTGCCCCACTTTATGTTAAGAATATATGATACAACTATCCATATTTCTTACCATTTGCATGTCTAGTCAGCAACTATCTTCATCTTTAGCCCCATGTTGTAACCAGATGGAGGGTATTGTTAAAAGGAATGCCAGCCAAGCCAGTGTCTGTTAAAAGCTAACCAAAACACACAAAGCAAATACAGGCGTTAACAACTCAGTAAAATTGTCACTCTCGATAAGAGCTTCTGCTAAATTACCAAATTGTTAAAAAAGTTTGGGTTTTTGCAATGTGCTAGCTGGCTACCTAGGAATTGTTTTTGTTGCCAGCTAACATTACTGTCATCATTGTTTCATCACTTTTAAGCAAGTAGTGATGTTGCATTTTACTTAATTGTTTTGGTATGTGTCTTATGCAGTCCTTGTGATATATCTTTAACGCTTTATTCAGACAAATTTCCAGTTATTCAGTTGATTAAATCTACTGTTGGCCGTAGCCATAGAGACAACTTGTGGGGGGACCAAATCAGCTGGGGGTCTGGGGGTCCCTCCAAGAAAAACATTAAAAAGTGTTGAAAATATTTATAAGACTCTTAACCATCAATATTTACACAATATGATATCACCATTTTGTTGTTCCTACAGCATCATAATTAATGTTGATCCAGGACCATCACTGCGACCTGTAGTTAGTTGGTTACCCCAGTCCAAAGACAGAATATTCCTCTGCCCAACACCCTTTGACCTAACCCTAACCTCAGTGGCACCTGTACCTAAACCTAACCTCAGGGGCACCTGTTCCCAAAAATCTAATCTCAGTTGTGCCGACATTAATTATGATGACGTAGGAACAACACCAACATAGGAATATCGGACTGATCAAAAAATCATTCAAACATTTTTTAAATATTAATAAGACTGTTGACTATCAATATATACACAATCTGATATTGCTGTGTTGTTGATGTTGGTCATCAATATATGCTCTTTATCTCACTCACCTCCATGTCACCTGCTCTCCCTGCTCTCCCTGCGTGTCTCCCGGCATCCTCATGCTCTCTCTCCCTGTCTCTCTTTACTCTGAACGCACTATAGTGAACATGAAATAAATATTATCAGTAAACAAGTGGTGTTTCTTGCCATGATGTTCAGGAATGTATTACTAACCATTTCTGATCTGAATGGCAATTATTATTTTATCAAGAAACATTGACTCATCTTTTGTATTACTGTATACGTCCATAATCAGACTGGTACTCATTTTCTCACTGCTCTCAGCTTATTTTCTGAGGCTGCCTAAAAAACTGATGAATGTCACTGCCACCCTTCTTCTTGTTCATGATGACACTCACTGTGAATGAAAGCTGACTGCAACAAAACTGCTTGCACTTTAATCAAACCAACACTAATAATGCTATTTTTCATAAGAAAGTACAGCTATACAGTATACTATACGAATATGCAGTCAATGAAAACAACTACTGTCTATATACAATTACACATGCAGCGCAACATCAATGATTGTCACTATTCAGACCTAAAATGGGATTTCTGAAAAAATCTAACATAATAAAGACACTAACGTAAGTTGAATATGCACATGACGACCATTGTTTGTCGCTGAGAAAATGTGTGGCTATTTAGCTTTCCAGGTAACCTACGTAGCTATGATAGATAAAATTTGTGATGGTTGATTGATTAGCACTTGCAAACTGGTCAGTTTTCACCCAAAACATTTGTTTCTACTCCATTCAATTACTCACACTTTTTAGCAAAATATTGTTTATTTCCACAATTACAATTCCAGCGCAAAATGATGTGTAGATGTTAACACTCATATTACATTCTAGTTTTCCACTTTTTAATACATTTGAAAGTAATGAAATAGAGAGCCAGTTCAGTGTTGAACATTGATTGTACCTACCAACAGCAGATGATCAATAGCTTCTGCTGGGGTACGGAAACACCACTTGGCAAGCACGGTAAACCATAAAACTAGATCTGGTATAATAATGTGAATTTGTTTAGTTTTGTTCTGATTATCTTTTCATTAGCTAATTATCCTTTTGGACGGTGGTAAGTGGGTGCCCTGTCATAGCATAGCATATTATTATATCATTTATAATTTATATATCAAAATATTGGGGGGGGGGGGGGGGCATTTTGGATGTGTTCCCCAAATATATATTGTAACTATGGCCTTGGATTAAATATCCCATGAGCCTCAAGATTCTGTATTGACTAGAATTATAAATGTTTTACCCCAAAATAACCCCAAAACTATGGATATGGTAGTTGTTAGTGTTTTTGGAATAACTGGGCCCCTTTCTTGCATGAAGCAACTGCACTAGACTCAGCACTCCAACTAACTATTAATAAGTTGTGCTATTTTATTATGAATGTAATGACTGCGTAAGAACATCTGAAAAATCAATAAATATGAATATCCTATTATTGTTTAGCAAAGATGTGCCCTTAGTAGATTGCTAAACTGCATTCTTTATGGACATTGTTGTTACCTGCAAAATCTGAGGAAATTGCACATTTTAATACAGCTTCCTAATCACTTACACAAGGGTAAGCAATATTTTTCACTGGGGGCAACATTGAAAATGCCAGAGCATATCGCGGGCCATATTACTTTGTTAACCAACAGTTCTAAAAGACACGACATAGCTAACTATATTGACTGATATTGATATTTATTTTTCATGCAACACCATAATCTAATTTAATTTAACAATGTTTTTGTATCATACTCTGTTAACAACTGCAATTATGGCAGGCAAAGGCCTTAAAAATCGATTTTCAAGGTTTTACTCAAAGGAAATATTGCAACACATATTTGCCTTAAAACTTAAGTATCAACTTAACAGAGTAGGTGATATTACATTAGGCATATTATTAAAAACAGTTATTATTGAAGCCGTAAGTCAATGAATTCACTTTTAAAGATATTCACTTAATGCATATGTTGGTATTATTGCCGTTATCTAACTTCATACAGTATGCCTATATTCTTTTGTACTACATCCTTTTAAAGGCAGCTATTCCAGCAGCCCAAACCCAAGAAATCAACTATTAGGGCCACTCACTCAATATGAATGAGAGCCTTGTATGGGCGTTGACAAGTGAGGTGAAGTCAGGAGTCATTTCTGTTGAAACAGTGTGCGGTACTGCTGCAAGATGTTTGTCAGTGAGGCTGGATCTATGCTTGGGCTTGTTGAACTTCAGCATCAGGTGACAGTTTTTTGTATTTGGCTGCGTACTTGCTCTGGAAGTGCCTCTGCAAACTGTCCAGTTTAAAAATTGCAACATTATCTTTACATATTTAGCAAGTTACGTTACCTTCGATATCTGCAAATAGATATTTTCCTGTCCATTTTTATTTTAAATGACCTACTTTCATTATCAACTTTTCTTTGACAGGCTCATTTCCACTGATAGCTAGCATTTAACTGCGTTTAATATGAAGAAATTATAACTTTTGCGCATGGGTTCTGGTGTTGGTCCCTACGTATCATTGCAACGCAAATAGCTAGTTTCAGCAAGTTTTTTACACAAACAGTATGATACTGCTGGATTTATTACTGAGATTGCCACAGGACTTTAAAAAAATAATATGCAGCAATAAATAAAGTAACAATCGGCAGACCTGGTAAAGTATTTTATTTTGTATTATTTTTAATGTTTTTGATGTACATCAGGCCAGATAGAATTACTTATCGTGCCAAGGTCTGACTCATTAGGATGTGGGCCTCCTTTTTACGTTCCAATCATTAGTCAACAATCAGGCCACTTATCAAGTTTTTAAGACATTCATGTATTATCATACTCATCATCTATAACCTGATCAACAAATTTTTGCCAATAACGTAAAACATTCCAGTTGGTTGAGAATAAACATGTTACACTGATACATCTGTTACTCCAATGTTGTGGTTCTCACTCTTCTAGAGAGCAACATTTCCTCCACTGTCCAACTGTCTGTTTGTGACATCCTCCTTGACAATGTTCTCCTGAGTTTGAGGCCCCATCTGTGACATTTCAAGATGGCTGTGGAGTGACCCACAAACAGTATGTTCTTAACTCTGTTACACGCTTTGTCAACTAAAAATGCTTTCAAACTGCACAATCTTTAGGAAGAAATCCCCCAAATAAGCCAGGGGTCTCCCTTATAATGATTGGAATAATGAGACTCTCACTTTTAGAGGTTTAAGGGGGAAATGAACAACATCAACGGCTCGAAATACAGTCTTAACTAAACTTATTTTGTAGTTATCACTACGCACAGGCTAGATGTCCATGTTACCTGTACATGGAACCGGTGTCTCTAGAGCATACAATGATACAATATCTTGCAAATAGCGAGAGAGGTAGCAAAAGAGGATGAGAGGAAACAAGAGAAGATGAGAGTGAGTGAGTGAAGGATAGAGAATGAAAGAGGGTTGTTTTTGAGAGGGAGCAGGGGACACCCAATGACATCAACTCTCTGCTGACTTCACCATGTCACTGGGGAATACTTGGGAACCGATTTTCTGGTGATTTTACAGTCCTTTTTGACCCAAAAAACTAAAACCCACTGTGCGAAAATCCTGAATACGAAAAATGATTTTTTTGTTGTTTTATACCAGAGACTTTGGAGAGACCTCCTTCAGCTCTGACTGACAGTCCTCATGCGGGTGTCACTGCAATCTCTCACTCGCACTCTCTCTCTCTTTCTCTCCCCACACGGGATTTAGTTCTGTGTTTGGCAGGTAGTTTGGCTGATAAATGAGAAGCATTTGAGTTGAACAAACAGAGCAGGGGAAACTGGAGTCAGCAGTGTAACAGTAGCCAGCTTCCCTACCTTCTCTCTCTCCACTTATTTACACTATTATTCTCCTCTCCTTTGGTACTGACAGTTTAACAGGATATAGTGGTGATTGAGCAAAGGGTGGGCAAACAATCTCCCTGTGTCATGAGAGCGAAGGTGAGGAGTTGACACTGCCTGTCCTTCAAGGCGCAGAGCACGTACTGCACATGAAAATGCCATCATTTATTTTTCAATGAAAGAGAAATGTTCTACAGAGCGTAACCTGGATCCAGAGGAATGGAGGAGGTTGTTGGCTTTAATGGAACACTCTGTGCCAATGACTTCACTGAGAGAGACGAGCGTACAGGACCTTTTTTTCCCACACAGTGTGTGAAAGACTATCCCGCTGTGCACAACAGTGACAACAGCTCGGAGAAAGAGGCATGCTGAACGCAGGCAATTCCGAAGCATTTTTGAGAGGGGTGTATATATAGATATACCATATATATCAGTTAACATGTGCGATTAATGTAAAATACATAATGCCGTAACATGTTTGTCGCTGTTAACAATTTTTTTGGGGGGGGGGGTGGGCTTGGCGCAATCCAGTAAGAGTTTGATTTTAGTGGGAGCTGATAGGATTGCGCTACTATCAGGCATTTTGTTTACCAGCAACTTTATTAGCGGTTGACTTGACCTGAGCGCTACACAGGCATTTTTTTTACAATTTATCATTGGAGAATTTGCATTCACGTCGTGTTTTCTCGGCACAAATTTAACAACGACGGCTTAAAAAACTGTTAGTAGGCTACACATACGTTTGTGCACTGGATGTGAGGAGATGGGAATATCTCTCCTTGCGTCCCGCACCCAAGTCTCACAACAAAAAGAAATAAAAAGAGAATGCTAGCCATGACTCCACTAGCTCTGTTGCAAGTATCCACCTGCTAACACTTTACTTGTGGTTGTGGTAATTTGTCATTATTTAATGGTTTTGCTAATCTGAGCAAAACATTAATGTTTCCACCAAAGCATATTATCATAGTGAAATTAACAAACAACTGTGCTCTGCATGAATTACAGATGTACCCTGATTTAATGTTTTGTATATAACATCTAGCCACCATGACTACCTTATGCCATTGCCTATTCAAGTAGCCTACCTCATGCATTTGCCTGAATTTGGGAAAAAATGTAATATAGATACTTTATGAAGTATTTGGTTGTCGCTAACATCTTTCAGGATATCTAATGTTTGCAGCCATCACATTTCTGCTAGATTAGTTCTCAAATTCTGGTCTCCGTGGTCAAGGTCACTGTGGCTTTGCCCTTATTGTATTCAAAGCTAAAAATATGTTTCTTAATGATTAGGCTTTCCATTACTATACTTGGTTAAACTATTCTAAAAACCACATGTATACGAAACATTATGCATATACTTCTTCACATCTACCTCTTCACACTTTCAGTGGCTTGATTCCAAGGTCTAATGTCAATTCCTACCATAGAGCACTGCATTAAACAGCTGCATCCCACCCAGGCATTTGTATGTACTGTACTGAGTGGCTCAATAGACAGATTGGTCGTCCTGACCCCTGACTGAGCAGCCACCCAGGTCACCACTTACAAGGGTCACCCGAACGCCACCATCATTATAGCGCAGCAGCCTGATGCAAATGAGCGTGACACAGCAGTGTGGCCATAAAACTGAGGACACAGTAAAAGGTTAGAAACAACCCTTGCCTCGTCCAGAGAAAACCTGTCTCTTGGCACGGCTGTCCTTCCTCAAGGTGAGCTCCCCTGTGCCACCATAATTGAAAATTAAGAATTTGCTGCGGTATAATTAAATGGTGCCCTTTGAACTATGCAGAGACATAAGCGGCATATTAAGGGCTGGGAGTGTCTGGGGACTGGGAGACAGGACCAGGAGCTCCAACACCTTGGTGTGAGAATTTAACACACAGTGACAGCTCCTTCATTATCGCCATGCCCATGTCGTTAAAGCATGGTTCCCATTGGCCCATCACCATTGTATTTCCACTGTGCATAAGTTGAAGGAATATCTCATTTGTTTTTAATTAATTATCTAATAGCGCCATGAAGAGAGGAGGCCAAAGCAATCGTCAGCTTGATTTAATGCTCGTTTGTGAACTTTGAGCTCGGTGTAAAAAATAATTAAGCAAGATATTGCTCTGTGACTAATGGGGTGTGGGGGGTTGGTGAGTGGGGTTGTTCCAATGTAATCTGAGTATCCTGGATACATGTAGACAAACAATTACTAAGAATGTTTCTGAATTCATACATAATCTGTTCACAGATCCTCCCCAGAATAATCTCATTGAAGTAGATGTAAGTCGTTTTTAAAATTAGGTCTTTGCCCACTATTTGAAAGTGTGAGGAAAAAGATTAAACCTGCTACTAGAGACTGAACGTTTAGGGGGAATGTGACCTGTATAACCAATTGTATTATTATATAATTTAATTGCTATTTATGCCTTAGAGGATGCTAAGGTTGTACATTTAAAAGAATAGACATAATCACAATCTTTATTAAGAAAATAATTACATGATTATGGATGTTACTTATTTATTCACATGATCTCATTAGATTTAATTGTTCATTTTCTGTACTGGCATCAATGGAAATAAAGTTGGGTTATGCCCAGGGGTTTTTATGTAAGCAAAAATAGGCCTATATTTAACCAACTTTATGCCCAAATATACATTAGAGCTATTGCATATACTGTAACTGTAGTTATAATAACAGATTTATTTGGATTTCCTTACAAGAATAAATCACCACAAAGTTTAATCAAAAGCTAACACAAATAGTAAAACCTGTGTCGAAATAAAATCAATTAACCACTGAGGGTCGAAGGTTTAAGGAACAAGGTCTAAATTAGTATCAGAGCAGCTTTGTCTTGGACCCAAAGTAGGACAGGCCAAAGACAATCAAGAGTAGTAACTCTTACTTTCCTCCGTTATCTCGAGCCACTGTGTGATATCAGGAATGGGAGCAGCACAGCACTCCTGGAAAGGTGCACTGCATAATTCAACCAAATGCCAGCTATCTGGCACTGTGTGGGAATACATTAGCTTGCTCACCCATGCCGTGGAAATGGAGCTGAAACGTGTAAAAAAAAAGGTGTTCAGCCAAGAACCAGTGTAATGGAACTTCGAAACTTGTTGAATGAAAACCTCAGATAACATATTTTCTGGACGATTTTTGCATTTTTCGTTTTGTTTTTCAGTTTGTGTTTTCATCACTAGTCCCTTTATGAGAAATACATCCTTACATAATATGAACCTGGTCGTATCTCTCGCCTCTGTCCACTGGTGTAGATGCCTGCGCATGAAGTATAAATCACTACCCAGCGAGCTTATTACTTGAAATGAAGGAATTCATCATTGTGACAGTCGACCGTTGCGACACGTTCATTGTGATTTATCTGGGAGAAATTGATTGATTCATTAATACTGAGTGAGCAGTGCTTCCTGTGGGGCTGCTGGTGCATGCGTTGCTTCTGTTGCTGTATATTTCCAAGGCGTAGGCTCCTGTAGGCAGGCTAACCTTAGCCCTGTTTTCCTGCCATATAGGGGCTCTCCGCTACAGCTCATTAGCTAGCCAATGTAGTCGCTGGAAGCTTATGCCCTGTGGCAGGCAACATGCTGATCCTAATGACTACATACGTATGCCTTCCCACGCCACTCACATGAATTATGGTTGGGTGGTGGGAAGACCGGGCTCCAAGCACCTGATGTCGTCACCAATGCCCGGAGTCACCAAGGAGCCAAGCACCTGCAGAAACCTGTGGAAGTGTTTGTGAACCGCCGTTGAGCATGTAACGCTGTTGCTACCTCAGCACAGACGCACAGAGCTGTTCTGACAGAGCAACGTTTTCCTCATCCTATAGGGGAATGATGGGAGCATAGACTGATGGAGCATAGATGTTTGTAGCCATGTCTATTATACCTTTATACAAACAACGATAATGTAATCCGACACCCGATGATGTGTGTTTTAATACAGGCCTGTGGTGCTGTAGTGCATTGTTCTCTTTAAAACACATTGCCTCTTTACAACCTAATATTTGATATCTGACCAAAGGTTAACATTGGCGACGGGTGAATGGCACATGATTAAAGCACCACTGTATACAGGTAGGACATATGATTAAACCACCACTGTATACAGGTAGGACATATGATTAAACTTCCACTGTATACAGGAAAGACATATGATTAAACCACCACTGTATACAGGTAGGGCATATGATTAAACCTCCACTGTATACAGGTAGGGCATATGATTAAACCTCCACTGTATACGGGTAGGACATGATTGAACCACCACTCACCACTGTATACAGGTAGGACATATGATTAAACCACCACTCTACACAGGCAGGACATGTGACTAACCATCACTGTATGCAGGTAGGACAAATGATTAAACTACCACTGTATACAGGTAGGACATGTGATTAAACCACCACTGTATACAGGTAGGACATGTGATTAAACCACCACTGTATACAGGTAGGACATATGATTAAACCACCACTGCATATAGGTTGGACATATTTCTAATTTAGGATTATCAATTCTACCAATGATTCCAATTTAACGCTGTGGACAAACTTTACTGTCGTACAATTTCTTTTGTGCTGGATAGGTAAATTGCCTGGAGCTGGAAGTGAGATCAATAAAATACAAAGCATGTTCTTCTGCTTCTCATTTCTGTATGTATTCCTGTTTTAGTTTGGGTTTCAATGATAGATGGACTGTTGGCTAGCTATCTCCAAGGTAGGAGATATACTTTTAATATTGTATTACTATTTGTGTTGGTACACTCAGTACAAGGTGGTGAAGGGAATTGGATTTTAAAAATGTCTCCGCTCTGTTTGCTCTCTTCTTTTCTAGCCATCAACTTTGACTGTTTGGACTTTTCAAAGTAGCAAAGAGTTTTCACTCCAGAAGCAGAGGAACAGATGATGTCTGAGTTTTTCGCTTCTATTTGATTACATTAGAGACAACTACCTATCTAACAGTTTCCTGATGTTGGGATCCAGACGGCCGTTTAATTAAAGTTTTCATGGCTCCTCGGCTAGACTGCCTGGGTGAACATAAATTGTTTTGGGATTAAAATATCTTCTGTTTTTTTAACAGGGCTGACCTGTGTTATAGTGTTTCGAAAAAGTGTAGACATGTTGACCTTACTTTTCTCTGTAGTTCCTTGGAGAGATTAAGTTGATTTTCCATTGGTTAATTAGTCACTGACAAAACATTCTGAACTAATCGCTATATGAACTGAATATCGGTAATCAACTATCTCTCACCCGATCTCACTCACCCCTTCTCTATCCCCACCTCTCTGCCTCCCCATTCCCTCCTCACTCCTCTCCCACCCTCTCGCCACCTCTCTCCCACAATCCACCTCTCTCCTCTAACAGTATTATTGACAATTTCTCAACATGTTTCATCCACACAGCTTTTTCCTCATAGTGTGTCATACTCTAAAATGCTTTATGCTGTGGTGTTTGTGGCGGGGTTGACAGCAGGGTGGAGAGTGGTCGGCTCTGGGGTGGAGGGGGTTTGGCTGTGGGCCGTTGGGGTTTTGAATGTGGGCTGGAGGAGGTTAACCACAGCAGTCAGTTATGACCTCTGGCTGATAAAGGCCTTTCTTCCTCCTCCAGTAAGACATCAGGTACTGAAGGAGGGTGTTGAGGGGCGCTGAGCACAAGAGACTAACAAAAGCCCCCTTTAGAATTTCTGACACTGTCAACCAAAGAAAGGAGGTTGATAATTAAATCACAGGGAGACCGGGCTGAACTGGAGGCATTTTGTTTTGAAAAGAGTAAGGCATCTGTTGTCGTGACAACAGCAAGACAGCTGACCACAGCAACCATCTGAGAAAAAGAGATAGGAGACCTTTATATACTGCAATAGTACTGGCTGTATACATTAAAGTATTTACTTCATAGCACATTTTGCTTTGAGTCAGCTGAATAATGAGAATATTAAGCTTTTGTGAGGTGGTTACTGCAGGATTACTGCAGGATTTACTTGCATGTAGTTCAGACAGCCATCTGTTGCTGAGCCTTGAGAGGAGCTCTCTAAATTAATTTGTGTTCGGCACACAGCTGGCAAATTATTTTCCTCCATTTAGGTAGTTCATATAGGTGTTGACGAAACTAAAGCAATAGTGTGGAAATGAAAGTACAAATTGTCCCATGATTAAATGAATCAGACAGTGCTGCTGCTCATGGTGAAGCATAACATCTGAACCCATTCTATTCCATTATTTAAACTGTATGTGATATGTGGCTTCCTTCTGTGCTGCTTCACTGCAAATATCAGTACGTTCAGAACACTGCACATCATATAGTATAATACAGGACATTTAGTACACTACAGAATACTACACATCATACAGTATAATACAGGACGTATCGCACACTACAGAACACCACTCATACAGTATAATACAGGACGTATCGCACACTACAGAACACTACTCATCCTACAGTATAATACAGGACGTATCGCACACTACAGAACACTACTCATCCTACAGTATAACACAGGACGTATCGCACACTACAGAACACTACTCATCCTACAGTATAATACAGGACGTATCGCACACTACAGAACACCACTCATACAGTATAATACAGGACGTATCGCACACTACAGAACACTACTCATCCTACAGTATAATACAGGACGTATCGCACACTACAGAACACTACTCATCCTACAGTATAACACAGGACGTATCGCACACTACAGAACACTACTCATCATACAGTATAATACAGGACGTATCGCACACTACAGAACACTACTCATCATACAGTATAATACAGGAAATACACTACAGGACATATAATACACTACAGGACACTTAGTACACTACATGACATATTGTACACTACAGGACACTTGGTACAATACACAGCATACAGTAAAATATAGGACATATCATACACTTCAGAACACGCAGTACACTACACAGCATACAGTATACTATAGTAAATACAATACAAGACATATACAAGACACTACAGGACACAGTATTCTACATGACATGTAGTACACTACAGGACACTTAGTATACTACAGGACATATAGCACACTACAGGACACTTAGTATACTACAGGACATGCAGTACACTACAGGACACTTAGTACTTTACAGGTCATATAGCACACTATAGGACATATAGCACACTACAGGACATAAAATACACTACAGGACATACATTCCCCTCCAAATGCATTGGAACGGCAAGGCAAATTCCTTTGTTTTTGTTGTTCACTGAAGACATTTTTGGTTAAGATCAAAAGATGAGTATGAGACAAGAGTTCAGTGTTTCAGCTTTCATTTCCTGGTATTCACATCTAGATGTGTTAAACAACTTAAGAAATATCACCGTTTGTATTAGACCACAACATTTTTAGGTGAGCAAAAGTAAAGGAACAAATAATCTTATATTAAATTACATTTAATATTTGGTGGCATAGCCCTTGCTTGCAATAACTGCCTCAAGCCTGCAATCCATCGACATCACCAAACTGTTGCATTCTTCATTTGTGATGCTATTCCAGGCTTTTACTGCAGCTTCTTTCAGGTCTTGTTTGTTTTGGAGTGTTTCTTCCTTCACTCTCCTCTTAAGGAGGTGAAATCCATGCTCTATTGGTTAAGGCCAGGTGATTTACTTGGCCAGTCTAAAACCTTCCACTTTTTTCCCCTGATGAATTCCCTTGTATTGTTGGCAGTGTGCTTTGGGTCATTGTCCTGCTGCATGATAAACTTCCTCCCAATTAGTTTCAATGCGTTTCTCCGTAAATTGGCAGACAAAATGTTTCTTTACACTTCTGAATACATTCTGCTGCTACCATCATCAGTTACATCATCAATAAATATAAATGAGCCTGTTCCAGAAGCAGCCATGCATGCCCAAGCCATGACATTACCTCCCCCATGCTTCATAGATGAGCTTGTATGCTTCGGATCATAAGCAGTTCCTTTCTTTCTCCACGCTTTGGCCTTTCCTTCACTCACTGGTAGAGATTCATCTTGGTCTCATCATTCCATAAGATTGTGTTCCAGAACTTCTGCAGCTCATCTTTGTGAGCTCCAGACATATAGTACTACATGATATATAGTATACTACAGGACATACAGTACACTACAGGATACTTAGTACTCTATAAGACATGTTGTACATTACAGGACATATGGCACAATACAGGCCATGCCATATAATATAGGACATATAATACACTACAGGACATATAGTACACTACAGGACTTACATTACAATAGTATTGTACACTACAGTACACTACTAAACATAGCTCTTTATTTATCCAGATCCATTAACTCAGATTTTCATCTCTGTGTCTATCTCATTATGGGCAGCATCACAGAGCATAGAGATATAGAGGCCATTTACATTTTGAAGTAGTCAATGTTTTTCACAAGTGAAATGAATTGGTTGAATTTTCCTGATGACTCATATAGATAACCAGTTGAGTCATGTGCATTTGGGAGTGGATTGTATCTCTATGGTGAAGAGCAAATCTGTCCCTTATCTGTTTTCTGGGGTAGCCTCCATATTGTTGCTCTTCGGTAGAGTTAGGAATTCTTTGGCCTGTTGCTTTCATACTAACCTCATACTGCATACATACATGCGGTATGTATATTTTACATGCAAAAAACGGATGGAGAAGTGTAGCTCCTTGAAGAACAGGCTTTTAAGGCTTTTAAGCTGAATCTAGGACAATGTTAAAGCTGTAGAGCGGGAGGGAAGGGTGTTTGTATTACTGACAGGTTTTATCGAAAGCGCATTGGCACAGCTACAGCATGTGTTTTGTTTCCGCAAAAAAAAGTGTAGAGGTAATAACCTAATTTTAGACAATTTTTGAATATGGTATGTGCAGTAATGCAGAGCATTAAGAGTAGAATCTCCCCATGCAGCCAACCTAGAGCCACCCACCACAAAGACATACTCTTGATCAAAATTAGTAACTAACTACATTAATTTACCTTTTGCTTGCTTTTTGCTGTTGACTGCCTGACAGAGAGGTCTTAAACCGAAGTTAGCCATCTGATGCAAAAGCAGACCAGTCGCTGAACTACTGTATATAATCAATTAATAAACGCAGCAGATCTCTGAGGGTACATATCAGTGCCTTAGGGAAGTCCATTTACTTTGTGCTGGTAAAATGTTTTATAAAATCATGTGACTTCACTCGTGCATTTACACCTCATAGGAAATAGTTGAAAAAATGAAGAAAAGGAACCAGACAAGCCTAGTTCTGCCAGCCCGCCATTCGAAGGAATGATAATTGTTGCCCAAGCTGGATTTTTACCACTGCATTATTTAAACAGCGGCTGTGGGTGCACGTGATATGTGTGTAGAGATGTGGTGTCTGTTTACATGTATTATCAAACCAATTAATCAAAACTCTAGGGTACCCTACATTACTTAACATCCAAACCAACAACAGGCATATCAGGATCGCGACATTACATTCGAAACTTAAAATTTGAAAGAAATTGCTGAAGATGGCTAGCTACTTGCTCTACAATACTGTACCTATAATAAAAACAATGACTCCAATCACTCCATGGCTGGTTTGTTTCTTTAGAAAACAAATGGACAGTTGAATAGGTAACCATAAAGCCATTTTAACTACGCTATGTAAACCAAAAACTAGAGCAATATAGTCGTTGTTGGTGCAGTTTGTTCATAGCAATATAACAAATATCCTGAACAAAACATTATCAACGAGATCTGTTCAGGCCGCTGGGAGAATCGAACATGAGTCGCCTGCGTGAGAAGCTGCGTCTACAACCACAAAGCTATTTAACGATGGTCAGTCGGTCTGTCAGTCATTCACTCAGTCAATCACTCATTAAGAGGCATTCGCTCTGTGTACAGCTCCACCGACGTGGTAAGGGAAAAAATCTAAATAATGGTCACCAGACCAATGCCCGGGACCTGAGGCTGCAGTTAGCAGACTGCTCATCGGCCTCTCTTGTAATCTTTGGACCTGACTTTGAGCACTGCTGATACATTTTTGGATGAATGATAGAGTGTAATGGGGCACTGATGTGCAAATTGGTTTTAGGGTCTATAGGTCTATGTATGCAATCCTCTGTTATTTTTAACAAGTACATTTCTATTCGTAAACTACTGTAGGACTGGCCTGAAGAGATCCTTTGAAAAACGCAGTTGTAATTTGTTGATCAGCACAGTTATAAATGCATTAAAGAAAATGCATTCCAAATTAACAGATACATCAAATATTTCCTCATTCATCTGACACATTGCAAAGGAAAACTCATTTTGATGTAGTAACCTACTCGAATTATGTCATATTATATTTTTCATGTAACCCATTAAATATGACCAATCAAGCAAATATCCTGTTGTCAGCTAAATCTGGGTCCAAATAAATTGCATGTTTTTGATAAAGGCTTTTATTTAGCTATTTCTCAATGAATTTCAGAATATCACAATACAATAAGTTATACATCATGACTAATATATTAGTAATTTATTTTTTAAAAGGTCATTCATCTGTTCTCCCGGTACACTGCTGTGCACTTGGGATTTAAAGCAATACAATGTCAACTCTGGCATTGTACTTTGTCTGTTTTAAATTATTTAGTAAGATTCAGTTTTTTCTTTTTCCATAGGAACAGGTTAAAAATGCACAGCTATTATACAGTAAAATACACATGTGAACATTATACGATTATATATACAGTAGATTAAAGAGTTAAAACTCATACGGGATACCAAAATACATATATATATATATATATATATATATATATATATATATATATATAGTACAGGATATTAAAAAATAATTATGTGTATAAAATATACAGTGCATTATTTTAACAAAAATCTATAATTCCTGGATGGTCATGCTATATAAAGCAGGCAGAAAGGCAGAAAGGCATTAACGCATTCGGTTATTGGGCATTTCAATGTTAGAATGGGCAAAATAATTGACCTGAGCAACTTGTATGTGTAAACTGATTGCCATGTACTCTGTAAATTCTCTTCCGGCTTGCTGGGCATTTCATGCAAATCCAGTTTGTGGCATTCCTGTGGGCTGAAACAGTTTATTAAGGAGAACTGTCAGAGGAAAATAGCAAGAATCGTGCAAGCATATAGGCATGCCACAAACAGGCGCAGTAACAACAAAAACACAGCGCAACAGTGGTGTGCAGAACGTCAACTCGTGTCGGCTGTAATCCATGACCAGGACTATAACACTGGGTTCCTACCAAAAGCACAAAAAAGCTCCAGTGAGATCACCAACACGGGGCAACTGAGTAGTGAAAAACGTTGCCTCGTTCAATGAATCCTGGTTCCTGCCAGGTCGCACTGACGGCAAAGTCAAGACCATGTGCATCCTTTCCCAGTTACAGTTTGCCCCGCATCACATAGACATTTCCAGTAGGTTAATGTTCCATGTCACAAAGCACATAACGTCTTAAAGTGGTTCCAGCAACCTGTCAGTAAGTTCTGTATATATGACTCAATAGAGCAATTTTGCGATGAGGTCGGACAGGCTATTTGCGCCATTAATGTATCGCCTTTCAGTCTACATATACTGACAACATTGCCTCAATGTGGAACGACATCCCCACAGAAAAGATTTCTGAAACCTTGTAGGTCTACCTAATGAACTGACCACACAAATGGGTGACTGGTGAAAGAGACTGAGAAATGGGACAGAGATATTAAAGCTGAGAGATGGCAAAAATTGAGTTAAAGAAGGAAAGAATGTGGATAGAAAGAGAGAAGACAATTAGAGTTATAGACATAAGTCCCACTAACAAGCAGCTTCATCTGGATGAGGGATGACCTGCCACATGGGATCTCTGTTTTGACCTTCACGATGACAGAGAGCTGCTGGTGTAGTCTGCACTAGTGCTGCTCTGCTGTGTCTCCGCTCCGCTTGCTTGGACGGATTACGACCCCATATAGGCTTCATATCTGTGAAAATGATGATGAGAAAGTGGTGGGTCGATGATAGGAATGGGAAAAGTGGCGGTGGTTATATCAGCTGTAGTGTTGTAGTACAGTTATTGGGGGGATGAGGTACCAGTGGCATTGTGCCCATAAGGGGTTGCCCTCTTCTGAAATGCTGCTGATGTTCCATCCATTACTAAAAGTATTTTTGATTTATCTTCCCCGATTTCATCTCGTCCAATTGCGTCCAAAGCCCTGACTGTTGATCTGCTTTCAACAAGCCTGACTTCTCTAACTCTGGCATTAAAAAAATAAAGATATGCCTCTGTAAAACAATATTGTTACCATTGATCATCCACCAGGCACCCTTAGACAGTTACTCAATGACCTTTGGACCCCAAATAAGTGAATGGATGTATACTTATGACGGCTCACTACTCATATTGCTGGACGATTGCCATCTCCCAAAACACATGCCTTTGATTCACCTCTTTCCTTTCCCTTGACGTCAACCTTTTCCAGTCCCCTCCCACTCACATGGCAGTCAATGCACTTAACTTCACTAGATACTGTTTGTTGACTAATCTCACCCTCCTCCAGGTCTCTTATCACCACTTGTCTCCTTTTTTATTTCTCTCTACTCCAACTAATGCACCGTTGGATCTTTGCTCTCTCCCCCTACTGCTCGGTCCCCTTCAGTCCTATCGTCTCTTCCATCTGCAAAATCCTTTTGTTTTGGAGTCATGACTCTACCTCTTCTCTCTCACCACATCCTGTGACTCTCACTGTCCCCCTTCATCTTGGCTGGCTTTGTCCTCCCCTCCTGCTAAGTGACTCACTGCCAGTTCGCTAAAACAAGGTTGTGGAAGCCAAAGTGGAAGAAAAACAAACTACAGGATGACCTATCATCCTTACACCCTCCCTCCCTACCTCTTCCTCGCTGTTCGCTGCTAAAGCCATCTTCTATCACTCCAAATTCCGTACTTCTTTCTCTAACCCACAGGAAACTCTCTGCCACTGGCTCCTCTGCCCTGCTCCCCTTCCGTCTCCATTCTATGTGGATTGCACTCTGGCCAATGTGGGTGACGTACGCACGTTGTTCCAATAGCACATTGAGTCCATTTAACACCGAACCTGTCTACTCATTAGCCTGTTTTTCACTGCTTCTCCCAGATGAAACCCCGTGACTAGTAATGTTTGTTTGCCCGACGACCTGCCTCGTCCGTTCACTCCTCTCTTGTATCTCTAGAGACTTGTTCCTCACGGCCTTCATCAACTCATCCTTGGCTACTGGGTGCGCCTCCTCTGATTTTCAGGTGGTCTTTGTACTCTTCAGGAAACAAACTGCTTACTCGATCGATATTCTCCAAGATCAATTCGGGCGCCTTCAATACTATGAGTATTCTTTCTCTCCACCCTTTTCAGGCTGGGTGTCTTGGGTCTACACACATTTAAATGGAATCTTACCATCTTAGGTTCTGTTATGGGGATCTGTGTCTGCTGTCATTGTTGGTGTTTCCAACTGCTTGTTTCAACAACTGCTTGTTGTTGTATCTCCTCTAGATACACCAACTCCTTGGGCCACGTATATATCCTATCGTATGATGTGTTTTCTTCTTTCGTCCGGATGACACTCAGCTAATCCTCTCATTCCCCCCTTCTAACACCTAGATGGAGACACACATTTCTACGTACCTGGCCGACATTTCTGCTTAGATGTCGACCCACCACCTCAAGCGCCACAAGATGGAGCTGTCATTGGAGAGAAGGACCACCCACTCCAAGACCTCTCCATTATGGCAGACAACTCCAGTGTATCTCCCAAGTTACCTTGGTGTGATCCTAGTCAACACCTCGCCATTCTTTGCAGACATCAAGGCAGTGATTTGCTTCTGCATATTCATGATCTTACTTTTCAAGAACTGATTTTGCTGATGCCTACTTTATTAACAAAATGTTGTTCCCGTTTTAGATGTCCCATTTCCATGAGTAAGGCTTTGAAAAAAAATGTTCTCTAGTTTCTCTCATGCTCTTTCTCTGTCTCGCTACTCCTTTAACCTCTCCTTCCAATCATCTATTTTAGTTATTTGACGTGGTTGTAACAAACACATAACAAAAGGTAGACATGTTGAAAAACTCATTTCAGAGCTCACTGACACAGAATAGATTAGCAGTGTCCGGCCTGTCATTGGCCCATGGTTCCTTTATTGTGTATTGTGTGTACTGGGCTATGTTTCCAACAGAAAAACATCCTGCACCCAGTCTGCATTGAGAGGGCTCTGAAACCTATATGCTCAAGTCTAGCGAAGGAATAATTACCTTCCTCTGTAGACGAGTACAATCCAGCAATACAGAATCTTACAATGTATCTGGGCCAGCAGCAAGAGCCCTTTTGCTACACCACCTGACGCCCATCGTTGGTCTGACAACTACACTGTAATGGAGATGGATAATTTATACAATAATTGTATGGGTTATCAAAAGCAAAATAGGCTCTCTTTTTTACTGCAGCATATTGTAAAGGACAAAGCATTGTGGGAAAATTGCTCGATAGTACTGTAATTACACAGAGAAAATGTTTTACTATTAGTGGGTGCATGGTATTGTTGTGCCTTGTGCATTAACATATTTTGAGGTGTGTCTTGTACAAGGTTTAGTCTCTTACAGCCGTGAGTGAGGATACTGCTATATGGTTTTAGAAACCGACAGCATAAGTTTACAATGTTCCAACTGAAGTGTCCTCTGGTCAGTTTTCACCTTTAGACATTTGTGCCAGTTTGGAAGAATGTGATAGGCCCTGGTGATGTTTCGAATATAGACTAGATTTACGTTGGTGTGTAAAATGCATATTCAAATAGGTTACACCTCACCAGTCCTGTTTACCTGATGTCTTTTTTACAAGATGTTACCCCACTGGAATATTATTGATGAAAACAAGTGTGCTCTCTTTCCACTTTTTATCGTTTCTGCTGTGCGGATATGCAATCGCTGGTCAATGATTTTGTATATTGTCCACAAGTGATCATTGTTTGAGCAAAAAGGAAATCATGGACCTAAATAAATAGAGCTATTCGTTTGCGAATGACCCATCACTATCCTGTATGATATGTGCTATAATTTATTTCCCAATGTAAAAGCAATTTAAAATACAAATTCTGAACTCTTGTCTCACAATCATCTTTTGATCTTAAACCCAAATGTCTTCAGTGACCAACAAAAACAAAAGAATGTGCCTTGCCGTTCCAATACTTTTGAAGGGGACTGTATCTATATTAATATGCTGTAATTTACAGCCATTTTACCTAGCAGCCTGTACCTGCTTGCACAAATCCATAGTGATTAATGTAAAATACTGTGAAATAATTAACTTCCTTATAAATTATTTTAGTAATGTTTTGCTATTAATTTATTCCAATTACAGTACAATTTAGTGTTCCACATCATAATCCTGTACATGTTACAGCATTTTACTGTATGCTAATACACAGTTCATTCTGCATTATTAACTACGAGGTAATACTACAAGGTCTTAAAATGGCAAATTTCATTTCACATTCAAAGTAGAATTTGGAAGACAAGCAAAGGAAAATTGATTCTAGAAAAGTAATCTATATGTATAACTATAAAGGTGTATGTCATTACTGGATGACCATGTGATGGCTTGGTGATCTCTGCTTTACTAGGACAATAGAAACAGCTTTCTATAAAGGGAGAACACATCCCATTCTGGGAGCTTTCATTCCAATCTCTTTATTTAACATAATACATAGCACCCTGGCTTGCAGAAAGGGCAAGGCCAGGCAGTAAATACTCCATCTGACTCTGTAGCTTGGCATTGTCATCCTGAAACCGGCCGCTTAGAACATTGATTTTCTCCCCTTTTCATGTTACTCAAATTGATCATAATTTAAAAGTCGCTGACTGAGAGCTGGATCAATGCTGTGCATTATAATGATCATTTAGCAAATACTTCTACAATGGGATCTCATAAGCCAATAACTGTTTGAGAAAGGAGCTTCCAGGAAAGTACTGTCAAATAACTCAAGGAGCAACATTCAACCTAAGTGGAGAAAACTGTTTTCTCTTGTATTGATGATTGGTCCTTCAATATCACCAATATGCGTGTGTTTAATAAACTTTGCTTTCTTGACACTTGAAAGCCAAGCAACATACATACATCTATTAAAATGTAGGCTATTGTAAAGATAACAGTTTTGTTGTTTTTGTTAAGGTCTAAAGTATATTTGAAATACGTAAAAGGTATAACACACTTTTTTATAAATATATGTATCTTTTGCCACATGCTTGTGTAAAAATAATGGCTATTCTTGAGAACAGTTGTATTTTTAAAGCTCATGCAGCTCATATAGCTTCCATTTCAAAATGTGTTCGTCAGTGGTAATTGTTTTGGAATCCTCTCCTCATTCCGTGCTGTTAAAAAAAGTATCTATCCCTACTCTGCAATATCTTCATTTTTGCATATTTTTAACAACACATATGTTACCCATAAAACATATGCGTAAACAAATAGGTAACGATACATTTAAGGAAAATCAAGGTGTAATATCACCACGGTGAGTTGGAGGGCCATTGGAAGGTCATTGAAGGGTCATTTTAAATGAAGTTTGAATAATGAGAAGACATTTCAGTGTGGGCGGATGTAGTTTGGGAGCTACCCAGAACAGCGGCCTTCAGTGATATGAAACACCACCCTTTGCACTCGCCAGACCAGACCACTTTGGCCAAATGTATTCGCAAGCATGACTGTCCCTAGCAATTAAACAATGCATGACGAAGCAGAGTTCATCCCAGCTCTATGACCACGGTGGCCGGGCAGACCTGTGGGTGTCCGTGTGTTGAAGGAAGGAGACTGGACAGGATAGCGGTGCTGCATTAGCCCAGAGACGGTCGCTGGGTTATGGCCAGCTGTGCTTAATGCTTTAAGAAAACATTCAAACATGCAAATGCGTGGCAGGCAGAAATGGGTACCCGACTGACTTTCATTTCAAATGAGGCCGTGTTATGCAAAACCGTGCCAGGCCCTGATGTTCCAGCTTAATAGAAAGTGGGCAGATTATTCACACTGCAGAGTGGGTTTCCATATGTAACGCTGGGATTTTTAGCATGCATTTATAATTGGACGCGGGTAAATGGCTTATGATGCATTATTCACATTAGCTAATGTATTCAATGTTATCCGGGCACGGCGAACAGATTAGAACAGGTCATTTCAAACTAGACAAACTGACTGCTGCATGCCTGAAGAGCTCACCTTATAATGCCATGCCTCTTGATCAACGCATTCGTTTGATGCACAGTACATTATGACCTAAAATAGAAGAGGTGGGATTAACATATGAATGCCTACTGTAACCTACTAATTTGTTTGAGTCGCAGTGAGGCTTTCCACACACAGGTTAGATAAATAATGTGTTTGTATCTTCTATATTTTGCTATTTCAGTATAGGGAAACTGTAGGCTCTGCTATCCAGCTTCTGTTGTAGTTCTCTGTACAAATCGGCAGTGCAATGCTTTGTCCCAAATCCTCTGATGAGCCAATTTTTTCTGGTTCACCCAAACCAATAGTTTTCTTCAAAGGAATACCATTTCGCCAAGGCTGTCTGATGATTGCTTTCAAAAAAAGTTGTTTTATGATTTTGAATGGGCCATTCAGTTGGCCGTTTCACCATTCGGTCCTCATTTAAAGTGCTCAGTGACCTGCATCATATGGACATTCACCGAGGTCAGATGTTGGCCGATACTGTGTTTGGACGTGACACACCGAGGCACACACACAGACATACACAATCATCTACTGCAATGGATATCGAAAACAAAATATAAAGGCCTCTTTGACTTAAGGAATATGCTTTCAAGTGTGAGCCCGACATAACAAAACATCTGCCTCCTCTTTGGCACGATATCCAATGGTGTGTATCCCCTGCACCTAAAAAACATATAGCTGGGTTACATCCTGCATATATTTACATCCTCAATTACCTTAATAATCCAGGCACGTTTATATAATTGCGTAAACACGCTTTCTATTGTTTTTCTGTTGACCTACACATACATCCTCAGTCAACATAGAACCTATTAGGGGCCTCAAGCCCCTCTGCCATCAGTGTGATGTTGGGAACAGGGTATTTTGCAGCCAACCCACTGTTGGACATGGAGCGTTACACACCCGAAGAACCACAGACCATTTCTTAATCAGGTTTGTCACAGTTCTCCCTCTGGACCAGGGTAATTTCATGGTGCTGAACTGGTATTGATATACTGCGAGTAAATGAGGCACGCGGCAATCGTTAATATAATAACCATAAAGATGTGGGCATCTGAGTCATATGGCTCCGGCATGGTATTCCCGGCAGGTGATTAAGAATCGACCACTGCCAAGCCGACACACCTTCCATTCACTTCAATACAATGACTACTTAGGGACATCATTACCAGCCTGTCCAGAAGTGTATCCTGCTGATCTATTTTTCTGAGGATTTTGACCTGGTTTTAGCACACCAAAATGCCTCAGGGCACTGAAAGCACCTGAAAGACCTACCTCTCACCTGTATTTAACCATCATTATCAGCGTAGCTAACAGCGCGATAGCTCTGGGTCAGAATGTGTCTCTAACAGGATGCATTCAGCAGTTGGGGAGAGCTTTGGAGATACTGTACGCTGTACTAGTTGAAGCAAAAACAACCACTGTAGCTGGGTCAGTAGTTTTTGCCTGCCAGCCTGACTGCCTGTCGGTCTGTCTGTTTGCCTGAGCTCTTCTCAGTTGAATTTTCCGTTGTCAGCCTGTTAGCTTCAGGCACTGCTAGCTGGGTGTAGTCTCCTGTGCTCCGCTGAGTCCACTTGTTTGTCTTCTGTTAGAGCGGTGAAGTTGCCCTGAGGGGGAGGAGGGAGGTACAGAGATTGGTTACTCAGACAAAGCGTTGGGTACATTTACCCACATCAGCACTGCAGTGTGCAATGTCAAAATCAGCAGCATATATTACCAAACAATAAATCTACTCAACTGACAAACTGTGTACATACAATGAGTTGCTATGGGCTTAATCTAAGGTGTTGGAGAAACATTTAATGGTAAGAGGATAAAACAGAAGAACTGGTTTACGTTCATTGTGGCTTGGTTTGGCATGAACACATCTTGTTGCCATAGTGGCGTGTTCGTCAGTGTTGTTCCTCAGTCTTCTGTAGCAGCTGTCTCAGCCTGGTTTGGGATCAAGTCCTGGTGGATGACTCAGGCCACCCTGGTGTTACTTTGGGTTAGTGTGAACCTGGATGTTGAGCCAAGATGTCGCCTATTACCTCTGCTTTTACAAGAAACACAAATACCCACCAAAACACACACACACACAAAAATCCCCACACAGACAGTAACATACACACGCATAGTACATATATACATATTGTCCACATTTCCTTTCCACACTCTGAGGCAGTGTGAGTCTCAGCCATGTGAGACGACCTAGTCAGACTGTGTGTGCCACCGTCAAAATACAGCAGCCAGCTCATCGGGCCCAGTAAAGGGATTCCACTAATCCATACGCAGAAGCCGTGCTTCCTGTTTCAACATGCACTGACTGGATGGACGTGACATCTTTGGTTCTACAGACGTTGAAGCCTCCAGTGCTTGTCATGGGTCTGTGTAATTTGGACACTGTACTCTGACTCGGGTGTATTTGGGCAGATTAAATATGGAGAGCATTAATTGCAGTCAGAGGGGAACGACATGAAGAGCATTTTTTTCTGGCGAGGCCCCGAAATTGTCTCGTTATGGAGTCCATGTGATGTTTCTTTGTAGCGCATTTAAACATTATCTTAAGTAATCAGGGGAGTATTCCTGGAGTTCCTCTTGATGTTTAAGTCATGACGAGCTAAATCCCTGCGCCTGACTGACGATGATGAACAGCACCATTAAACATACATGCACAGGGATAGCTAGGTCTCCTCCACTTTGATACATCTGCCTGCTGAAAACGGCCAATAATATCCACCATTTTCTTTCTTAATGTCTGATGCCAGCTGATTACCAGTCCACCCATTAAAGACCCAGCTAAATGATGCTTTAAACAGGCCGGGTCAAACTGACAAGGGGTGTTCTGTGTGTCAACTATCTAAAACTCTGCGATTGAACATTACACCACACCACTCAGTAGTAAAGACACTGTTTGAAAATGTGGGTGCATTCTTTATTGTATAATTGTGGCCTTACTCCACCATTTTCTATATTTCAGAAGATAATGAAACACTGAAGTTTCCCTGTGTTTACTCAGAGACCAATTTACACAGTATACAATATGCATATATAATATACAGGGAAATATTTTCTTCACATAATAAACATCTGAAATACTTATTTTGATGTGCAAACATAACAGCCATGATATGTCCACATGTTAAATTGACTTGCCATGATGTAAAACAAATGTATTTATGCTTTGTTTTTGCAGTACTATATCATATGCCATAATTCTGTAGCTATTTGAGCCTATTTTGTTACATGTGCTACTTTAATTGTGACTATGGTGATATTGTCTTACTTACAGAACTTATATGACCATGAGTGCAGTCCAGTTGACCACATTTTGGCCTTCACCCCTCAGTCCTTGAACTACAATCTACATAATCACATCTGAGTCTACTTTCCTTGACCGGACAGGGTTGTGCCAAGCAAGCTGACATAACACTTGTCAGGTAGCAAATGTTAGTTCTTTAGGTGGAAATGTTTCTTGGTAGAACCCCATCCCTGTGAAATAACAATTTTTTTAAGGGTGTAGTTTATGGTCAGTTAGGAATACCTATAGTTTTGTTGCAAAGGGGTGTGAATGTTTTTGTCAGTAACGTCTCAAAACACGTTAATTCAGTTAAATGCATTACTTGGGAGGGGCTTATACAGGTGCTCACAAGAAAAATGACTTGAGTGCAACAGTAGCTAGCTAAGTGAAGATGGCAGCAGCAACATCGCTAAATAATGCACTTTTGAAATCTGTGGATGTATGTTGCGTTTGTGGTGAGACATATCAGTCATTGAGAAACAAATATACAATTTTCCTAGATAAATCGATATTACGACCGGACTACCCACTCGCGTTAGACGATAGAACGTGGAATGGCGGGTTTTCTAATGCGGTATGTGGCACCGGTCGCAATTTTCTCCTACAATGTGGCTGTTCAACAATCCGCGTTTTTGTCCGTTCTTGTGTTCTCCGTAACTCGATTAACGTCATCTTTCATGGCCCAAGTACTGTTCCAATCCAAAGAACGCAAGTTAACAAGTACGCCTAAAACTCCTGGATGTGTACTTGATCCGCATCTTTTATCGAAGATACGTGGGTTGGTGACTTGTTCAGCGAGAACGCATTTGATATCCCAGAATTCATTTCAAGGGACGAGCAAGAGAGCTCATCCCTTCTTGTCAGCAAATCAGGAAATGCATACGGTACACATGCATCTCAATCTAGGTACGTGCCTTCTCTGTTCTCGTATTCTTGCAAGACCGTACTCTCAAGGACGCTTGGCAAGTACGTTCTTAGGGTACTTGAAATTGATGAACGGCTATTATAACGACCATTTGTATGTAGTTACGGCCTTAGTGACTTAGGAAATGCAAGGCCAAGCAAGTTTATTTGTCTAGCATAGTACACACACAAAGGCATTTCAAACCTTACAAATGCAAAAACAACAGAAATAAGACAGAAAATCCAAAATATAGTGAAATAAATAATACAATAATAGCCTATGATAGGGATACAGTATTAAGTATTGTGTCCTACATTTGTGTTATATTCCTCGTCATCTAATTTTAGGCTTTATAACCTAATATAATTTTTATTGTGGTTGTTGTTACTGAGGCTGTATACGATTGTTTTTCGTGATAATTATGGCCTTAGTGCAAATCAAGCATGATCTTATATTTTGACGTTTGTTTACATGGCTTCCGACCAGACGTGAGTTCGATCGTAAGTATATGACAAAGGTACATTTTTGAATATCAGCTCTGTCTGTGATATTATAGCTTAATTTTAAGATCAAATTTGATCGTATGCAGGTTTCATAAATGAGGGCAATTGTAAATGTAATCTATGGACAGTCTAAACATATGTTGCGTTGTAAAATGTGTTAATATAAATTATTCTATTACCCAACACATTTATACAAGTAATTTTGTGCTGTGCTTTTTTTAAGTACTTTTTAAACATATTGCGGTTTTGTAGCCTAAGCATAACAGAATTACAGAGGTCCGAATCTGGATCCCGTCTGCATTGTGCTTATTTACATATGACCCACACGATTTATGTGGTTGTGGCGATCAGCAGCCTATGAATTGACAGATTTGGGAGCAACTAATAAATATGTAAGGTCACTCACAAATGTAAAGCAAGTCACAAGTCTGACAAATGCATATGAAAAATGCTGTAACATTCACAAAAGCATGATTTAACATTAAAAACGCGTTTACATTTATTTTCTAACCATTCCTTGTTTTTGTTTGTGAAATTATATGCATATATTTCTTTGACAGTGATTTTAGTTTGACCATTGCATTAGGTATTTGTGCCTCGATAATTACAAGGTTACAGCGTTTTGAAATCTATCTCCATACATTGCACTCCTTAAGAAGCTCACAACTTGTTCTCACTGAGAGTTGTTGATAATGCCATCTTAATTCAGGGCAGCAATATGGTTCACCGCTCTACAGTAGCAACGCAATCGCAGCTCTCCGTTTTTGAAAAACCTCGGGTTGCAATTCACCTACGTACTTGTGACAAAAGTCAGTAAATTGGCAGACCAATCAGATCTCAGTATGTCAACAAGTCCAACACCTTCATTATCCCAGCCTATCACAGGAAAAGCTTTTGTATTGAATTAATGGTATTTTGACTATACTGGGGAATGAATCCTGCACACAGTGAGCTTATTTTCCATCTTCTGTCTAACTAGGAATACTATTTCATTTGTTGGGTGCTAAATGATTTGCTGAACTACACATGATTTCACCTCACCAATTATTTAGCACCTTTCTTGTCTTTCCAGTTTTTATCATCTTGATTTTTTTGAGTGCAAAGAAAACAGATTTTTTTGATTTTTTTGATGAATGCTTTGTTTTGTATGCTTGGACTGAATAGAAATGTATATATTTGTTAATGTCTTTGCATACAGTTATATTTTTCATGAATGTATTTGTAATATTTCGAGTATAATATAATGTTGAAATATGTATCATATATGCAAACTGACACGTAGTTCTGTCTTAAGAACACTGCTTTGAAAACACAACAATATTGTTTCAAGAAATGCCAGTATACAATAAAGGAAAAATGTAATGTCTGGAGTAAGACAGAAGGAGAGAGAGAACCTCCTGGGAGAGTCTTAGTCAATGATTCCCAATCAGGGCACACTGCAGAGATTAGAATACTGTTAATTCCTGGGAGAGTCTCTCTGTTATCGTTCCACTGACATAGACACAAACGCTGATATTGTCTCCCAGGACAGAATTAGTGAGAAGGGAGTTTGTAGCTGACTAGCCGGCAACAACCTTCCGTTTACCCAAAGGGTGAAAACCCAAAGCTTCTTCTGCATCCTCTGGAGTTTTGTTTGATGTTGACATTCTAGATATGTACTGTACGTATGTGTGGGTTTTCATAAAACAAATCATATAAAACACAAACTTAATTTTTCCCCCCCTAACTACTGCTTTCAAACTTGTTTGGTTAATGGTCAGTGGTTAATTCATTTTGGTGACTAATGTCTGCGAGCTTTGAGATTCTATTCTATCTCTTCATATTGCAGCGCTCCCTCATTAGTGGGTTTTAATTGGCCGTTGGGCTAAGCTGAAAACAATGAAGCATTGATTTCCTTAAGCATAATCACCTCATCCAGTCGTCTAATGACTGCTGTCACTGTGGGCTCTGAGGAGAAAAATGACCAGTCTGTGCTCTCATCGATGCCCTTCACCTCGTCTCACCAAAGGGTAGAGAGCAGAACCACCTACTCCATCTTAGGTGTTTGGTTAAAACCCTTTAACTGGTTGACAGTCTGTAAACGGTCCATCCATCAAACATGTTATACGCAATGATAACATGCACATATACATAGGCTTGTATTACACACACACACACACACACACACACACATGTATCTTTAGACACACAAATTTGAATAATTGACAAGTATTTGCCCCATGCCCACATGGTCCAAAAGAGCTTATGTGTGTGTGTGGACAGCATAATGTACTGTTCAAGTGGCCATTTGTCCTCTGTGTCTCCCCTCTGGCCTGATTGTGTAGAAGTAGGCTCATTATATATCTTTCTCTGTCTGCACAGATGGTTCAGAGCAAACTGTTCCCATGTCCACCTGGCTGATGGCTGGGCAAAGAGCTGCTTACCTCACCCTGGAGTCTGGAGCTAGATAACACTCCTGTGCGCACACAAACACGCACACACACACACACACACACACACACACACACATACAAACACAATTGCTATAGAGGTGAGCTGGAAACGAGGAAGTCTTTAAGCATCCTTAAAATGTTTTTTTATTACCGGTCATTACAGTGCATTGTAAAGTCAGATTCACAGAACAGGTGATACTTTATGGAATCGTTGAGGTTTTAGAATAACATTGAAAAAATGCTATGGGGGTGTGGTAAATATTATTTAGGTAGACACGACTAGAGGTCGTGTGAGATCAGCTTGAAAGCATGTCTCCAGGCAGAAAACTACCAGTGAAATATTCAACAAGTTCAACATATTGTGGATTTGGGGGTTTAAATATAGTTCACTCAAGGGATTCTTTCCACACTTTTATGGTTTGTGTTCAGCCTTAAGGCCCAATATATCAACAGCTAAGCTTGTGGAGAGTGACATTAATACTGCAGGACAACGCTGGCCAACATGACTGCAAATGTGCTCATCTTAATCCCAGTCTCCACTTCACGTGGTCTGAGCAGGCCAGTGCTTGATGAAAATGTGAGAAGATAAGTGCTACCAAACTCCAGCCCTGTGAGACCTAAGCTTTTTTTCCTTTTAGGTTCCCACCACGTCAAGCATTTACAGCCAGCCTTCAATAGGAAAAGATGACCATTTCATCTCCGTGCTTTGAATGTTACAAGGCATGAAGACAATCCCACTGCTGAGCAAAGTGTTCTCTGGCTCCCTTTTACCGCTTCTCCGTCTGTTCATTCCTCTCTCCTCGGTCCTCGGATGAGTCCTGGTTTAATTGTTGGACGGTGGAGTCCATGGCTGCGGCTGTCACGGGAAGATAAATGCTTTTTTTCCCGGGGCATGAGCAGAGGGCCACGAAGTGATGGAGGGCCCCACTCCCGAAGCTCCGCTGGCTGCATTAGCCCGTCGCTTTATAATTGTGTGAAAGGGGCACTTCCAATGGCTCCCTCATTACTTATCGGCCCAGACGTGACTCTAAAAGGCCCCTGCCCTATCACTTCATCCCCCTCACCTTGGATTCTCATCCTTCCCTTTTTAGGAGAGAGACGTCCCTTTAAACCATCAGGTCCTCCCTCCCTATCGGTGACGCCTATTGTTGTTTTGTCCCCACCGATCTCTACGAACATTCATCAGACTCCAGCGTACGGTACCGGCCCGCTATACGCTTTCGCCATCCCGGAGAGGTGTGACTGTCTGGCCTTTTGATCAAGAGTCCTCATTGGCGGACGCTTTGCGGAGTGGCGTTGGTATGGTTTCCTCCTCGGAATTCTTTCAACGTGCTTCTGTCCGAATGAGTTACGTTGCGCTGCCATTGTTAGGAAAGATGTAACCTCTGCAGGAGAGCCATTGTGAGTTGAGGGTTGTATAACCCAGTACACGCCTGCTGTGGGGAGTCATAAGGTAACATAGTGTAGCGTAATTGTCCTCAGGTGCAAGATGTGCATCACACTCAATTCCTGGAATATGAGAAAATCACATGCAGAATTTCACCAGGAATATCACGTGCAGAATAAAAATAATAATTTCAGGGGTATAAATTAACTTGAGCATGCTTCCTTTTTATCAGGGACTGAAATGAGATTATCTGAATATCACCTGGATAGAATAACATTGAAAATAGAAAGGGTGCCATTGATCTGTGTTGAATCAGCTGTGTGCGTAAATCAACAAGCAACATTCATTCTCGTGCTTTGGATGATTTTGAATCTTTCTAATTTTAGAAGAGAATTTGCTTCTATTTTTATAAAAAAACAAATATTTTATTTAATCCCATGAGAGTTGGTGCTCTTTATTTTGGTTTTGATCACTTCTCTTAATACTTATGGACCAAGAATGTAATAGATATGAAAGTCTTTAGTTCTGGATTAACTAAGATTAAGATAATCTAAATTCCTCAGGGAGCAATGTGCAAAGCATGCTGTGGTAAAACGATAACAGTAAATGCTAATACTGTGTCTTAAATGGATAATTCATTGACATTTATCAATGTTTATCATTATTTTCAGAATTTGCAGTGTGATTATATGCAGAACCATGGTCCAGTGTCAACACTCCCTGCTCCATGCAATACCCGTCTCTACCTTTCACCACTATCCATCTGTACTTTTCACCACTATCCGTCTCTACCTTTCACCACTATCCGTCTCTGCCTTCCACCACTATCCTTCTCTACCTTTCACCACTATCCGTGTCTATTTTTCTCTACTATCTGTCTCTACCTTTCACCACTATGTGTCTTAACTTTTCACCACTCTACATCTCACCACTATCCGTCTCTGCCTTCCACCCCTATCTCTCTCTACTTTTTACCACCATCTGTCTCTTTCTCCACTATCCATCTCTACCTTTCACAACTCTCCGTCTCAGCTTTTCACCACTATCTGTCTTTACCTTTCACCACTATCCGTCTTTAACTTTCACCACTCTCCATCTCTACCTTTCACCACTATCCGTCTCTACCTTTCACCACTCTCCATCTCAACTTTTCACCACTATTTGTCTTTACCTTTCACCACTATCTGTCTTTACATTTCACCACTATCCGTCTTTACATTTCACTACTATCCGTCTTTACATTTCACCACTATCCGTCTTTACCTTTCACCACTCTCCGTCTCAACTTTTCACCACTATCTGTCTTTACCTTTCACCACTATCTGTCTCAAACTTTCTCCACCATCCGTCTTTACATTTCACCACTATCCATCTCTAACTTTCACCACTCTCCGTCTCAAATTTTCACCACTATCTGTCTTTACCTTTCACCACTATCTGTCTCAAACTTTCTCCACTATCCGTCTTTACATTTCACCACTCTCCTTCTCAACTTTTCACCAATATCTGTCTTTACCTTTCACCAGTATCTGTCTCTATTTTTACCCATGTCTCTCTAAGAAAGATGGTTCAATACCCATCTTTATGTTTTCATTTTAAGTTTCCATTTTACCTGTGTTCCTCTGATTCATACAGTCAAAAAAGGATTAAAAAAACATTCAGTATGTACTGTAAGCAGTGTGTTGTCTGTTTAATTTAAAAATAGTATTTTCCAGTAAATAAGCTATATAGCATATATGACATATTTCTGTCTACCCTCCACATACATAATAAACAAACGCAACATAATTTGAAGGGCTGTGGATTCCATTTATATTACATGATCCTTACAAACTGTACAGCACACCCACATATGCTAGATTCTTCTTTACAGAGGTTTGGATTTGAGCACCTCTAAGCTGATTTTTACATTTATATTTAGCAGACTTTTCAAGAGTAGCTCAAAATGGCAGGTGCATACATTTTCACAGTTTTCTGTTGTGGTCCCCAATGGTGATTTCATTTTCATTGGTTCTAAGCAAGCAGGGCAGCAATTGATATTTACATCTCTTGATAATCCTGACAAAAAATAGTGCTTGGTCAGATGATCGAAAGGAATGAATGCGCCCACACATCAGTGTATGTAGAGTGTACTGTGCGCTTCTTCCAGGGCATTGGTTCCTCTGAACCCGCCCCAGAACACACATTGGTAAAGCGGTCTTTTCAAAATGCAACTGATAACTTTTTATGGAACAACATCCTCTCAAACTAACAATTGTAGCTAACAATTGTGCAGCCAAATGCTTCAGTTCAAGGCAAATAACGTGAAGGAGTGAAGTTTAAAGGCAAAGTTCCCAGAATGCATTACCTGCTAAATAATGAAATGATTGCCAAGTCTGCACAGTATGCCGCAATTGTTTGAATTGAGGTCTGCTCTTCACGTTTTTAGTGAATGCTCCACAGTCATCGCCCAACCTGACTCATCTACATGTCACTCTGTGGGCTAACCCTGTGTCTCTGTCCTCAGAAGGAGGGACGTGTGAGGTGATCGCTGCCCACCGGTGCTGTAATAAGAACCGTATTGAGGAGCGCTCCCAGACCGTCAAGTGCTCCTGTCTACCAGGAAAGGTGGCCGGGACGACGCGTAACAAACCCTCATGTGTGGATGGTAAGGACATGTTCTTAGCATGATATACGTTGTATACATTTGCTCTATTTCAAATTGACTTACTTTATCCATGGCTTAATATTCAGAGGGTTTATTCTAAAAAGTAGTTCAATAAAAGCAGGGTTGAGTTTTTTGCGGTAGTTTTGGGCTTTGATTGTAATTAGCTTGAACATTATGTTGAAAAAGATACCCACATGCTGAGATATTTCAAAACCTCTCCTCATGTGGGTCATTCTTGCTTTGTTGTCATCATTCTTGGTGAAGTCAATTTAGATAGTAATAAAGCACTATTTGGGCACTAAGTTTAATTCTGCCTGAGTACTGGATAGGATACATCATATGCACTGTTCCACCCCTGGGAAGTGTCCAGGTTGCAAACTGCATGGCTGAAGGCGTCTTAGATTAATAAATGAGTAAATGAAAAAAAAATCTGGAAGACTCTGGGCTGACACCTAACTGACAAAAATAATCTACAGAGTAACGCAGTTACAGGAAACAGAGAACAAGACCACCAGCAGTCAGAAGCCTAGTCGGATAGAACAAATCAGAATAGAACAGAGAAGCTAGTTCCTTCACGCCGTCAGAACTAATTTATTCTGAATTGTCTCCCCTCAAACTCCTCAAAGATCAAAGTCTAAGCTATCCCCACATAGGAACAACAAGGAGACGTCTTTATCATGAATGATGTTGCAACGAGTGTGTGTCTGTCTGCCCTCTTCAGTCCATTTCATAGGCTTGGTTAGCCCCACTTGACACCATGATCAGTTCTGGAATGCAAATTAATTAAATAGTCGGGAGACAGAAAACCTTACAAACAAATTCAACCAAATGCATAAACTATTTTTAAAGTACTGGTTTGGCATACAGTGGGGCAAAAAAGTATTCAGTCAGCCACCAATTGTGCAAGTTCTCTCACTTAAAAAGATGAGAGAGGCCTGTAATTGTAATCATAGGCAGATTTTTTATGAATTTATTGGTAAATTATGGTGGAAAATAAGTATTTGGTCAATAACAAAAGTTCATCTCAATACTTTCTTCTATACCATTTGCTGGCAATGACAGAGGTCAAACATTTTCACAAGGTTTTCACACACTTTTGCTGGTATTTTGGCCCATTCCTCAATGCAGTTCTCCTCTAAAGCAGTGATGTTTTGGGGCTGTCGCTGGGCAACACGGACTTTCAACTCCCTTCAAAGATTTTCTATGGGGTTGAGATCTGGTGACTGGCTAGGCCACTCCAGGACCTTGAAATGCTTCTTACGAAGCCACTCCTTCGTTGCCCAGGCGGTGTGTTTGGGATCATTGTCATGCTGAAAGACCCAGCCACGTTTCATCTTCAATGCCCTTGCTAATGGTTTTCACTCAAAATCTCATGATACATGGCCCCATTCATTCTTTCCTTTACACAAATCAGTTGTCCTGGTCCCTTTGCAAAAAAACAGCCACAAAGCATGATGTTTCCACCCCCACGCTTCACAGTAGGTATGGTTTTCTTTGGATGCAACTCAGCATTCTTTCTCCTCCAAACATGACAAGTTGAGTTTTTACCAAAAAGTTCTATTTTGGTTTCATCTGACCATATGACATTCTCCCAATCCTCTTCTGGATCATCCAAATGCTCACCGTTCTTGTAATCATTTTGACCCCATGGGGTGAGATCTTGCGTGGAGCCCCGGATCGAGGGAGATTATCAGTGGTCTTGTATGTCTTCCATTTTCTTATAATTGCTCTCACAGTTGATTTCTTCACACCAAGTTGCTTACCTATTGCAGATTCAGTCTTCCCAGCCTGGTGCAGTTCTACAATTTTGTTTCTGGTGTCCTTTGACAGCTCTTTGGTCTTGGCCATAGTGACGTTTGTAGTGTGACTGTTTGAGGTTGTGGACAGGTGTCTTTTATACAGATAACAAGTTCAAACAGGTCCAATTAATACAGGTAACAAGTGGAGGACAGAGGAGCCTCTTAAAGAAGAAGTTACAGGTCTATGAGAGCCAGAAATCTTGCTTGTTTTTAGGTGACCAAATACTTATTTAACCCAGGAATTTACCAATAAATTCATTAAAAAAAATCCTACAATGTGATTCTCTGGATTTTGTTTCTCATTTTGTCTCTCATAGTTGAAGTGTACCTAGGATGAAAATTACAGGCCTCTCTCATATTTTTTAGTGGGAGAACTTGCACAATTGGTGTCTGACTAAATACTTTTTTGCCCCACTGTATAATGCTAGGGACTCCATACTTGGTTAACAACTTAAGGAAGTACTGTATGTTCACTTCTGTACAATTCACCAAGAACCCCCGATCCCCCCAATTCATAAAAATTGTTCTGAACTTGATTAAACAAAATCAAGTAGCGTTTAGTAAAGGACTGAATTCTGAGACTCACTTCAGACTGAGGTAAATTAACAACCTAAAAAGATTCAAAATAGCAACACAAGACAATAACAAGAAATTAATGCAGAATGGTAACTGTTCATCTGAAGGACCTATTAGGTTGGAACTGTTTTAACTGTGTCTCTCTTGAAACTTTATTGATTTGAATGAAACATCGCTGCCCCAACATAACAAAAACGTTTTCTCTTCAATCAACAAGGCAAGCTTTATTCACAAGGAAATCTTATTGGATGTGGGCAAAGGTGTAAAGAAATGTTAGACAGATGTATATCTTAATGCTGCCTTGATGTGATCAGTGTGCTAGAATCCCAATAGGAGGAGAGATGGGAGGATGTGGAGTGAGGCTGCCAGCGGGGAGGGGAGATTCCTGGAGAGGGTTAGGGAGCGGGGGGAGGGAGGGGCCACGTTCACACTTCATGCCTCTGTGCTCTCGGCTCCTGCAGTGAGTGGCGAATCCCTGTACCTGTTACTGTATTGATTAACAACCTGTTATAGAGAGAGCGGAGATGAAAATGAAAATGACAAGTCACTGAACAACGGTGTACCAGCAGTGAGCATGACTGCACCGTAAAAGGAGAGAGGGAAAGAGTGAGAGAGAGAGAGAGAGAGAGAGAGGCATCTCCATTATATTATTATTATAAATAGTAACTTCAGTTGGACAGCATATAGAAATCAGATTTTTATGACTGTACAGTATGGCCAGACACATATGATGCCATAGGATGTTTTGTGACCACAGAGAGTCGGGACACCCCCTCCAAAATATCGCACTCTACACAGCGTCTACATTTTAAACCAGACGGATGCCCCCTGTGGCCCCTCCAACACCACTTCCAGCAGCGTCTGGTTTCCGATCCAGGGACCGACCAGGACTCATCCCGCTTCGCTTCAGAGACATGGCAGCACTGACAGGCAGGGTGGTTCGCTGCTGGTAATCAAGGGAATTGCCGAGGCTTCTCTGTGTGAAGTCCTGAAAGTTGTATTATTTCTGTGGGACTGGGGTTCCCTTTTCCAACTCTGTGAGGGATTATAGACTTGTGTAGTCAGTGTCCTGTGACTTTCAGCAGAGTGATGTGCCGGTCCGCCTGGCCCAGAACGATCTCATTCCCAGGATTCCTGGTGTTAATGCTCCTTCTACAATGAGTGACGATGATGCCACCCAGCTTTGCTCGTGTCCCCCTCGAGGGGATGACGGGCACCAACTCACAGAGGACATGCACCAAGCGCTTCTTTGTGAATGTGACAAGACAGAGAGGTGACCGTACCTTCTTTCCGAAGCATTTTGGGTGTGAAGAAATGCTCTGGAACTCTGATACATTTTTATACCTTCTTGCTCTGGGTTGGATGTGTCAATATGTATTTTATACATGCATAATCGATTAGCAGAAATACAGTCCATCCCCAATTAGCCATAAAATCCCTGGTGAGAGAAAGAGAGTGGGAAAGAGAATGAGGATGATATCATGCTGAGCATGTCTCCACAGGTATTACATTGTATGCAATTTTTACGGACCCATTTTGACTTTGAGTGTTACTTTCAGAACTAAATGAGAGAACAGTTCCAATTACGTTCCTTACGTGGAACGTTTACTCCTGAAAATGGTAAGTAATAGTTTTTTTTAATCAATGCGTGTGAGTTGTGTTCTTGTGTTGGAGGCTGGCGCCACACACACTCTCAGTGGGAGAGTGCTGTCAGCTTATCCCAGCATGGGGATTGATTATTAGCTTTGAAAAGGAGATCTACGTCCCAGTTATGTCAGGGCCAACAAGGCTCTTAGTGAGGAACATCCCTTTTAACAAGTCAAACACTCCGGCTTATTTCTAACAGCCCATGCTAGGCCAATCAAATATGCTCAGATTAGGTGCCCGTCACTGCACTGCTGCCTTTATCCTGCTATAAAATATGCAAGAGCACAAACACTGTATACCCACTGTACACACACTGCACACTAAGGGCGCGCGCGCACACACACACACACACAGCCCGAGACACAAACGTACAGAATTCTGCTTGCACCCCCCATATAGACAGACACACATACTATTTACACTGTAGCAGGGCGGATCTCTTGTCACCAGAAAACACACAAACACACTTTCTCTGATACGTACACATACTGTACACACAGATACACATTTCCTCTATCTCTTGAGCATATTAAGCGTGGCGCTAGCTGCTGATGGGGAATGAACCCTTCTGTTTGGCTGCGGGCGGGTAATGCTGAGCATGACAGGTTGTCATGGTACATTTGAAAAACGTCCAGGGGGAAAACACACATGGAAGCTAGTTACTTCAAGGCTGGAAAGAGACGCCTGATTCCTCAGTGCACTCAGCTGATCAAAGGAACAAACCGAATGTAGCCAGCTACAGAGTATCAAACACACTCAAAATAAATGGCAGTTTGATTAGGCCCTTCAAAATATTGTCTTTCTGTACACAGGACTATTGCCTAATTAGCAGTATCAGTGTTTCAAAGAGACATGGCTTAATACAATGCAGCAGCATCATCTTAAAGGGTAGGAATAAATGAGTCACAAAGCATTTAAAACAACTGTTTCTGTTTCTTATTAAAGTCATGTAGTACACATGGAACACACCAAGCAGATGTGTTCTTTATACTCACTCACACTGCTGGCTATGTGTCTATGTGTGGATACATTAAAACAGTGTTTGAGATCTAGCTTTGCACACCTGTCTTGCTTTACGGTTGACAGTAGCTAAAGTTAGAAACTGTTATGATTTCCTTTACCAATCAATATCACATCTGATCATAGATATTTCAAATAACTGGCAATACTTTGTACATTTTTGCTTATTACATATGGAAACACATTTCTCTCTCTTAAAAGTGTGTGTTTTACACAAAAAACACTACAATTGTCCACAGACTTTTAAAGGACACATCTATGATCAAAAGCAATAACAGAGCAATTGTAACCAAATGCAGTTCAGTTAAAACCTGAACAATCAAAATGGGAAGACCAGGTTCCGACTGTAGTTGTCAGTCTATATCTAACGACATTTCAACATCACTAGGCTGACAGTCTATATCATATGACATTTAAACAACGTCACTAGGCTGACAGTCTATATCTAACGACATTTAAACTGTCACCAGGCTGACAGTCTATATCCAACGACAACTTCACTAGCCTGACAGTCTATATCTAATGACATTTAAAGAACAACACATAAAAAGGAACAACTTTTCCACATGTTGGAAGACCTATGCCCTTTCCCGGTATAGCTAAGTTATTGACCCATCATAGATGGCCTGCAGTGCATCATTTTGACAATGCAGCCATGGGGTCAGGTCAGGACCATTGTAGCATTGAACACTTGCTAAACAGAGAACAGCTGAAGGCTAAAAATACTAAAGGCTGATCCTGCTTTAAATACAGCATAGCAGCCTTAACTGTAAGCTAGCCATTGCTTATCTATACTTTACAAGCCTGTCTGACCAGGATGGTCTAGTTCCTCCTAACCAAACATGGCAATTGTAAAAGAAGGACCTACAGAGAGTTTTCATATCCAGTTAATGGGGAAACGGACAGTAGGTTGAAGATGACTGTATCCCTAAAAAGTGGTTTGTTTCTGGGGACCACGCAAATAACGTGTTTCTCATACCCAACAGTTGGTCCAGTGGCCAGATCCAGAATATAATATTAGTACTGAAAAAGTATGATCATATAAAATGTGAGCAATGTATACTAAGAACATCTGCAAAGTGGTTCAAATATCAAATGCAATTTAATACTGTATTTAATGTTGTTAGGTGACACACAGAATAAGCACTGCTTTCCCTAGGACGTAAGGCATCAAGCATCCACTTAATGAAAACCAATAGGAGAACCCTAGGCTTACCCGTTCTGTCAGTAGTGACTGCATTTCAAATTAGAAGGTTGGCAGCAATGAACAATGCTAGTCCTGTTGCATTTCATTATTTAGGATATAGTTTTAGCACATTTGTGGATTTTGTGCAGTAATCCATCCTAATAATTGAGAATAAGAATAACAGGAAATAATTGTAAGTGTTGATATTGTATTTGTAAGTTATTTAATAATGTTTTGTCTAATTGTACTGGCACTGGATAAGCAGTCATTACCCTGTCAACACTGAGAGCCCATCAGTGTTTGATGGAGGCCACTGCATGTTGTGGGCCCATGCTGGAAGAAAATAACAATTATTGATTCAACATACAGTGGCAGGATTCTGCCTTTCTGTGTGAACATTTAGTTGAGGAAACAATCCTACTGGATCTGGTTGTCTTAAAACTGTCAATAAATCAACAAATGTCTTACATATGGCTGTTCACCACTGTCCAGAAAATAGTGAATGCTGGTCACCAGAGAAAACACAGTGAAAGCTGGTCATTAGTGTCCAGTACAGAGTGAATGCTTGTCATTAAATGAACACAGTGAAGGCTGTTCAATAGCAAAAACTAATGGAATGCAGGTGAGGAGCTCATTTCAGTTTTTTTTCACCAGATGTAAGACTCTTGTTTGAGATTATGGACCAGAATGAAATAGCTGACTTTGTTGCATCCCTCTGAGCACTCCCCCTGTAGCACGCATCATTAGACACTTGACCTTTCAACTGACAAGACAGGATGTCCTCTTCACTAAGGACAAGAGTAATTCAGTTAGCCGGGACTATTCTTATATGTGCCACACTCCAATTACCGTAGCGCACAATTGCTCACTCATTTTAAAGTTCTATCCATTTTGAACATTCTATTTTTGCTAGATGTGTTTTACAGGTAGGAACAGACTACAGGCAAGACTCCTCTTTCATCTCAAGAGATACTGCTGTCAAACAACCAGTCAGACCTACATCAAGACCCTCTTAGAAACACATGGACATAATGTACAGTACACACACAAACACACATACGCATTGTCGCGTTAAACAATTACAGCCTACGGTCCCAGGGTAGTCTTTACCAGAGTGCAGTAATTAAGTGGCCGAACGACGAATATCTAATCAACAGTGAGTGTGGAACTCTGAAGAGCAGAGATTAATACAGAATAATGGCCTGTATAACTGACCTCAGATCTGGGGACTCTGTCTTGGCCCCTCCATAATTATACCCTGGCTTCATTATTCTAGCTCTGTGGGCCATTCACAGCCTTATTACCACCATTACACACTGGCAAGTCTCCCTTAGACTACAGCAAGTCTCATTCGTGACTGGTCTGTTGAGAGTGGACTCCCGTGATTGATTATGTCGGAGTGGGCGGGGTCTCAGTTTCCCCAGAATGAGATCTCAGACTCAATCAAACATTTACTGGGTTTCTAAATAATGGAAATGTGATGACTATAGTAAACATTTATTTATAGTGGTAAATGTGAGGATGAAAACTTCCATTATATGGACACCCCCACATTACTTTAGGATATACAGTAATTTGTGAGCTTCTGCAGCAGCCTACAAAAATAGTTCTTTAGTCCAGTTGTTGAGCAGAGCTGTAGCCTATGTATGTTTTGGTTCTACAGACCAGTTTCCACCAACACAATTCAATGCTAACTTATTTGGACTAATTTCTGCACCATACACATTCCTTTATCAGTTCTACACGTTTCTTTATTCTCTATGCTGCCTCATAGACAATTGCTGTTTGGAGCAAGGCTGTGAAACTGCTGGAACACATATTCATCCCACAGTAGAACTGTGTCCAGCAGGTGAAACAAATGGCTAATGTATGCAAGTTACCCTGGAATAAACAGTATGACTCTTGAGTCAGTAATGAGTGTTGTTTTAAAATAATGAATCTATCACAAACCAAGTCACTGTTCCTGTTTGGATTCTGAGAACAGGCAAATGATTCCCTTACTCGACTAGTGCATAGTGCACTGTTTTTGTTTCAACGCTTCAATATTGCATGCAGGTAGCACTGTTTACATTCTAAGGGACATGTTTGACTGTGAGATAAAAACTAGATGACCGGTTGTGTTCATGCCATAGTTTAATGTCTTTACTAATGTGGCCATCAGAAATTTTGGGCAGGTATCCATTCTACATAAAATTGAAGCCTCCAGAATGTTACAGTGTGAACTGCCCTCTGGAGAGTTCTGATGACTATAAAGGCACCTCAGTCGCATGGCGCATTTCTCTTGCCCAGTCCAATGTGGGGTGATTGCATACCACTAATATGTAGTTTGACCAATGATTTTATACAATATTAAGCAAAACCAAGCGTAAATATAAATTAACCTTAATAATCTAGGGGGGCATGGTGCCAGATAGAGGTACTGGAAGGCACAGGGGTCCAGGGAGCTGGAGGAATAAAAGGAACTTCACATTTATTCAGTGGGAGTTAGATGCCCTCAAACTTGAAAAGAACCATTGCAGAAAAGCATGAAAACATAAACCATAATCACTTTCCATTCAATTAATTAGAGTGGAATAAGAAAACGACACTGAAGGCCACCGGAAAACATATTTTTGTGTGTGATTAATTTCAGGTAATTTCGGTCAAATATTCGGAGGCTTTTCCAATATTAAAAAATATTAATTATTAATTGATCTATCAGATATGCCCTCGCAACTCAACTGGAAGTTGTTGAAACACTGTGCTAGACACGTGTCAGGGTAAATCTATCTATTTTAGGGATGTGAACCTGACATGACCCTTGTGTAAGCATTTAGGTTCTAAGTTGGGGTTAAATGATTCTACAATATGTAAGATATATTGAACATACAATTTCCACATTTGGTTGTGTATAAACAGTGGGGCAAAGTATTTAGTCAGCCACCAATTTTGCAAGTTCTCCCACTTAAAAAGATGAAAGAGGCCTGTAATTTTCATCTTCAACTATGAGAGACAAAATTAGAAAAATAAATCCAGAAAATCACATTGTAGGATTTTTTATGAATTTATTGGTAAATTATCGTGGAAAATAAGTATTTGGTCACTAACAAAAGTTAATCTCTATACTTTATTATACACCCTTTGTTGGCAATGACAGAGGTCATATGTTTTCTGTAAGTATTCACAAGGTTTTCACACACTGTTGCGGGTATTTTGGCCCATTCCTCAATGCAGTTATCCTCTAGAGCAGTGATGTTTTGGGGCTTTCGCTGGGCAACACAGACTTTCAACTCCCTCCAAAGATTTTCTATGGGGTTGAGATCTGGTGACTGGCTAGGCCACTCCAGGACCTTGAAATGCTTCTTACGAAGCCACTCCTTCGTTGCCCAGGCGGTGTGTTTGGGATCATTGTCATGCTGAAAGACCCAGACACGTTTCATCTTCAAAGCCTTTGGTGAAGGAAGGTTTTCACTCAAAATCTCACGATACATGGCCCCATTCATTCTTTCCTTTACACGAATCAGTCGTCCTGGTCCGTTTGCAGAAAAAAAGCCCCAAAGCATGATGTTTCCACCCCCATGCTTCACAGTAGGTATGGTGTTCTTTGGATGCAACTCAGCATTCTTTCTCCTCCAAACACGAAGAGTAGAGTTTTTACCAAAAAGTTCTATTTTGGTTTCATCTGACCATATGACATTCTCCCAATCCTCTTCTGGATCATCAAAATGCTCTCTAGCGAACCACAGACGGGCCTGGACATGTACTGGCTTAAGCAGAGGGACACGTCTGGCACTGCAGGATTTGAGTCCCTGGCGGCGTAGTGTGTTACTGATGCTAGCCTTTGTTACTTTGGTCCCAGCTCTCTGCAGGTCATTCACTAGGTCCCCACGTGGGAGTCTGGGATTTTTGCTCACCGTTCTTGTGATCATTTTGACCTCACAGGGTGAGATCTTGCCCCGGATCGAGGGAGATTATCAGTGGTCTTGTATGTCTTCCATTTTCTTATAATTGCTCCCACAGTTGATTTCTTCACACCAAGCTGCTTACCTATTGCAGATTCAGTCTTCCCAGCTTGGTGCAGGTCTACAATTTTGTTTCTGGTGTCCTTTGACAGCTCTTTGGTTTTGGCCATAGTGGAGTTTGGAGTGTGACTGTTTGAGTTTGTGGACAGGTGTCGTCTTTTAAACTGATAACAAGTTCAAACAGGTGCCATTAATACAGGTAACAAGTGGAGGACAGAGGAGCCTCTTAAAGAAGAAGTTACAGGTCTGTGAGCGTCAGAAAGCTTGCTTGTTTGTTGGTGACCAAATACTTATTTTACAGTGGTATTTACCAATAAATTCATTTTTAAAAATCCTACAATGTGATTCTCTGGATTTTTTTCTCTCATTTTGTCTCTCATAGTTGAAGTGTAACTATGATGAACATTACAGGCCTCTCTCATCTTTTTAAGTGGGAGTATTTGCACAATTGGTGTCTGACTAAATACTTTTTTGCCCCACTGTAGATTATCTGTCTACTAGTTACTGACTGTCACTCAGCTCAAATTGGAAGTGTTTATAGTATGAGTTATAATATAACCTCAAGGCTTTTTGTATATATGTGTGAAATGGGAATGTGTGTCTTTGCAAATGTTTTGGTGTTTGCACATAACTCCAAATAGGAAATGCAGACCATTATAGATGTAACCCTGGAGAAATTATGGTTTGTGCATTGATCAATGGCAAAGGTTCAGTTTTTTCATCTTGTCAACTTTGGGATTTTAATGAAGAACATTTTGGTTAAGAACAACTAGGGTACCTACCACTTAATTAGCCCAAGTCAGTTTTAATGTATTGGTAAGTTAGTCAGCTATCAAAACACTTACTAATCATGATTTAATTACAAACCAAGGGATTTTACATAGTTAGGGTTGCACTTGTTCACTGCTGAAACCCTGTTGTATTTCTCACCGTAAGTTATTGTTCATTTCCTGCCACAAATTTCAGTGAGATAAAATACCACAATTGACATGCAAATCAGCCTAATGGTGGCCCACCAAACCCACCCCCTGTGACCTAGAGTATTGAAAATTGGTACATACATGGGATATAAAAAGTATTCACACCCCTGTTAAAATGCCAGGTTCTTGTGATGTAAAAGAAGGAGACAAAGATAAACAATTTCTGAACTTTTCCCACCTTTAATGTAACCTATAACGTAAATAATTCAGTTGAAAAACAAACTGAAATCTTAGAGGGGAAAAAAAGAAGAAAAAAACCTTCACAATAACCAGGTTGCATAAGTGTGCACACCCTTAAACTAATACATTGTTGAAGCATCTTTTGATTTTATTACAGCACTCAGTCTTTTTGGGAAGGAGTCTATTAGCATGGCACATCTTGAGCATGGCACAAAATTCCCTCCACCCTGACTAATGCTCTGGTTCCAGTTGAAGGAAAACAGCCCCAATGCATGGTGCTGCCACCACCATGCTTCACTGTGGGTATGGTGTTCTTTGGGTGATGTGCAGTGTTGTTTTTGCGTCAAAAAGGTAATAAGACTATAACAACATTTCTCACGTGCTTTTGGGGGACTTGATGTTTGTTTTTGCCAACTTCAGTTGGGCTTGGATGTTTTTTTTTAAGAAAAGGCTGCTGTCTTGCCACCTTACCCCATAGCCCATTCATATGAAGAATATGGGAGATTGTCGTCACATGTACCGAGTATGTGCCAGAAATTCCTGCATTTCCTTTAATGTTGCTCTAGGCCTCTTGGAAGCCTCCCTGAACAGTTTTCTTCTCATCTTTTCATCAATCTTTGGGGGATGTCCTATTCTTGGTGATGTCTTTGTTGTGCCATATTTTCTCCACTTGATGATAACTGTCTTCACTGTGTTCCATGTTATATCTAATGCTTTGGAAATTATTTTGTACTCTTCTCCTGACTAATATCTTTCAACAATGAGATCCCTCTGATGCTTTGGAAGTATGTGGTTTTGCATACTCTACACGCAATTCCAACACGCATAATTGTAGAGTAAGACATTTTTGGTAAATCTAGACAATCATGCAACCACCAAACAAGAACAAGATATTTGTGACCACCCACATAAAGGCTCTATTGAGTCAGCCACATTTGCAAGATCAGATCACTTACCCCATTTGCGTTTTGACTTTTGAAAGAGATACACCATGATGGATTTTTGACAATTTTTTGACAATAGCCCTAGAATTTTGATTCAGGGCTATTTAACTCGGTACCTTGAAGAAAGTTACACTCCATATTAATACCTGGGACATATTTATACCTGGGACACCAGCTGGGTGAAATTAATGATGAGGTAGAACAGAAAATCAGCAGGCTCCTGATGTTGTAAGAGTTGAATTCCCTATATGCCTATAGTAATAAATGACTAATCATCACATAACTTAATAATTGGCATCAGTGATGCTGTCAGGGGCCCAGGCATCGGGGGGGGGGGGGGACGGGCATTTGGTTGGCTTAAATATAATTATTTATTAGTCAGTCAATCTGGGTATTTAGTACTACCGTTAACCAGGACCAAGAGGACCGAGCACATCACTCTGGTTCTTAAATCTTTGCATTGGCTTCCGGTCAGTTACAGAATGGACTTTAAAGTGGTGCTTTTAGTATAAATCTCTTGATTGCTTACATAGCAAAAACATGAAACAATAAAAGTTTATGACCTTTATGAACAGTAACATTATTGCTAATAATTGTTACTATGTTCCACATTGTAAAATATTACTGAAGACATTGAACTGTAAAATAACACCTATGGAATAATGTATTAACTAAAAAAAAATTAAAAAGATGAAAATGCATATCACATTTTAGATTCTACAAAGTAGCCACAGCTTGATGACAGCTTATCAAACACTTAGCATTCTCTCAACCAGCTTCATCAGGTAGTCACCTGGAATGCATTTCAATTAACAGGTGCACCTTGTTAAAAGTTAGTGTGTGGAATACCTTTCCTTAATGCGTTTGATCCAACCACTTGTGTTGTGACAATGTAGGGTTGGTATACAGAAGACCATCATCATGTCTGTACTGTAGTAGTCTATGTTAAAGCATGGACAGAAAATATAAGCAAAGAGAAACAGCAGTCCATCAATTCTTTAAGACAAGTTTGTCAATCTGGAAATATTCGAGAACTTTGATAGTTACTTCAAGTGCTGTTGGAAAAAACATCAAGCGTAAAAATGACTTTGGACTGGCACTTTATATGCATGTAAATCAGACACAGATAATCATATTATAATATCAACTGAAGTAAATGGCCATAACTGTATTACGCTGTAACACAGCAAGTATATCTGTTTTGGCTCTGTGGTGGCGCCATAATATATTTGTGTCATTCAGTGTGATTGTATTTGGCACACTTTCAGGTTTATGAATCTAGCTAATTCATCAGTATTGGCCATTTGGGGACACTTCACATGAAAAAACCTTAATGCGACATTTGGTGCTTCTATGCATGTGTCAGAGCAAAAGTGGTGCAATAAGGCCAATGCTAGCTGAATGCTGAAACCCGCTCAATGCTCCTTGCAGCTTAGGTTTTCCTGTATAAGGAGGTTTTGTATTGCATCGCATCAAATGTGCTATTTGCAGCCCTTTTATTGAAGTGACAAGTTTTGGAAAGTACAGAAGGAATTCCCTTGCTGTTTCTTCTGACAGGATGAAAGCCTGGGGACACATTGGTTTTTGCTCCTTCACAGCCAGAGCTTTATGCGGATTCATTCAGAGTTATCAGAAACTGTTTTCTGAAAAAGTCACAAAATGAAATGCTGAAAACTATTGGTCGGGTAAAATTAATAAATGAACTCTTTAGCCCTGGAACACGAAAATATGTTGTGCTTTGATGTAGGATGCCCATGAGCCTCTCTATTGATTTCTTACCCTTGCTGTAAAAATTGAATCCATTCCTGCAGATATCTATTAGATATAATAAATTGTAAAAAATATTATAGTTGTTTTTTTGGAGGGGGGGTTGCAATTTATTTTCATTCAGTAAGGGCCAATTTCACAATGCTTTCAAATCATCTCACCTTTTTGGGGATTGCAAAACTCACATTGAGTTGCAACATGATCCATGGTATCTCCTTCAAACAGTTCCATACACAAACTTCGTAAACATCATTAAGGGAGAAAGCATGGCAACAAGTTAAGCATTAGTAAAGTCAAACGTCATAAATAGAATGATTGAGTCCTGTATGAAAACTTGATCCATCAGGGTGGCAACAATTGGCCACTGATCTGTTTGTGATGACCAGACTTTTAGGTCAGTTACCCAGGCCCAGTGACCTGGTCTAGTGGACCAACATTTCCTCCATAGTCCTCGTCTGGAGAGTAGGGGGAAACAGGTTACTAAGAGTTGGTAGTGGGAAAAGGGGAGATAGCGGTGGATTGAGGGATGGGACCTAGCCCAAGGAATCTCACTTTTCCAGTGGACAGACATCACTGTGAGAGAGGTGTCCTGGCCTGGATTCATTGGGGCTCCTTCAGAACCTGGTGCTCTCACATCCTGCACATACTGGATCACAGAGAAGTCTGTCAAGTATTAAAGCCTGATATTAAAGCCTGGTTAGAGGTTTTAGTTTTTTTTACGATGTTGATATTATGAAAGATTTGTCACTAAAAAGATGGAGGAGCCACTGTCTGTCACTGTCTTATCAACAGAAAACCTGTCTGTACGGTAACTACTGTGGACATTATACCCCAAGGTGTTTACATCCCTTGCACATAGTCATTATTCTATTTATAATGAGGGCAGATGTATTGTCCCTGAGACATGCTTGACAGGCAGATACAATTGGCTGGCCCTATAGAAATGGCCAACGCATGTAGATGCTGCATATTATCCAGCACATAATGTGCAGTGAAGTCAATGTCGTGTGGAGTAAATACCATTCATCATTCATGCAAAATCTAGCTCATCTTTCAACCCCTCTGGTGAGGCAACATTTTAATCTCATCTCTCTCCCTTTCTTATTTCTTTTTCCCCCTCTGTCCTTCTCATCTTTATCTCTCTCTACCTTAAATCCCTCGCTCTTTTTATCTTTTCTTCCCTTCTTCCCCTGTTTTTCCTTTCCATTCTAAAGGATAGACTTTGTTTGCAGGTATTACTTTAACACTTTCATTTTAGAATGGATTCTGCATTCAAAGTGTTGAATATAAATCCTTCTCAGTGTTCGTATGATGGAAAACAACTTTCTAGATTCATCTGTTTATGTCCAAAAAAAGGACCTAAATGGAAAACAGGTTTACTGCAACCCATTTTGCAATTCATTTTTACAGTGAAAGTTTAGTTAGTCCAGATTGGCTTAACTATAGGAATATGGAAACAAACATTCAGAAACTCAAACAATGGGATTAATTGCGTTATGAGATGTCTTCCTATCACACATGGGATTGATGAGAGAGAGAGAGAGAGAGATGATAGACGAGTGTGTGATAATTACTTTATGTGGTGAACAGCCATGGGGTAACATAGAGGTTAATGTGAGTTTGGTTGGTGTGCAGTGAAAGGGAACAATTTTCTCTTGGCTCAGCTAGCTCTGGTAGCTTCAGTGCATGGTTAGGCCATCTTCAGGGACAGGGGAGGGGAGAGGCTGGGATTAGCCTCTGTGGTTTTTGTAATACTAATTACAACAGTGTCTGTTCTTATTGTAGTGTGTATACAGTTCAGTGTTTCAGAAAGTAGGCTACAGTTTTGCCTGTACTCTATCCCTGTGTTGCTATAGTTTTTACCACAATGAACAGGGAGCTGTATTGTATCCTGTGTTTTTGAAAAGCTGCTTAGCAAATTTTCCTAGCCTGTCTGTCTCCTTGGTTACACAGGTTACAGAATAACTTTACCAGAAAGGTGAAAAGGGAAGTAGAAAAAAAGTTTACATTCAACCTACCCTGTTCAAGAGAATAATTATGCCCTTTTGACAGCTTGAACTGCAGTACAAGTACTTTTTAAAGGATAAACCAGGTACAATAATAATCAAAAGTTTGTTCACCTACTCATTCAAGGATATTTTTAATTTGTACTATTTTCCACATTGTAGAATGATTGTGTAGACATCAAAACTATGAAAACACATATGGAATCATGGAGTAACCATACACGTTTTAAACAAAGCAAAATACTGTTCTATTTAAGAATCTTAAAATTAGTCACCCTTTGCCTTGATAGCAGCATTGCACACTCTTGACATTCTCTCAACCTGGAGTCGAGTAACTGTAGAGGCCAGGTCATCTGAGAATTATGTGGTAGCCATGCTGGTTGAGTCTGCCTTGAATTGGATATAAATAACAGTGAGTGTCACCAGCAAAGCACCCCCATGACATGACGCCTCTATGGGAAGAACTACACATGCAGAGATCATCCATTTACCCACTCTGCATCTCACAGTGGTTGGAATCAAAAACATCAAATTTCCACATGTATAATATCCATTTATCACGTTTCTTGTGGACTGTTGTTCCTCTTTGTATATTTAACTTGTTCATGCCAAAATATGGACTCTTACAGTACAGATATAATGACTGTCTTCTGTATCCCAACCCTACCTTCTTACAACACAACTGATTGGCGCAAACACATTCAGATGGAAAGAAATTCCACAAATTAACTTTTAACAAGGCACAACAGTTAATTGAAATGCTTTCCAGATGACAACCCCATGAAGCTGGGTGAAAGAGTGCAAAAAGTGTGCAAACCTGTCATCAAGGCAAAGGGTGGTGTGAGTGCAATTAGCATGTCCATTCATCAGAACTCTTTGAAAGTAGGTACAGCGGCAACATTTTCTTGGCACAATACATTTTATTTACATGCAAGGAGAGATACAGAATTAAGGTTTAGTGAACATCTCTGAGCCAGCCCATAAAACAATCAGTACCTATACAGAAAGGGGTGTGAGATAGAGCACAGCTGTCTTATGTCAACAGTACATGTTCCCCTTTATTCTATCCATTCTTAGGTTTTACACAAAGGCAGATTGCCCCTCCTTTTCCCAGGACACTAAAAGAACGTTATAGATGACCCTATCAAGACAGATTGCTTTAATAGCTTAACAAATAGACAGAGGACCCAATGATGTACTGAAACTGTACCATTCAAATATGTGTGCCACAGACAAATAAACAAAGACCAGATCCCCTCTCCCAGAATTACGACATTATCAGCACCTCTGGCATTCCTCTTGTCTAAACACAATTACTTAGTACTTTTCCATGAAGCCCAATAACTAACTAGTAATTATTTTATTTTTATTCCCATATGCATTTGTAGCATTAATACATCAGCTCAGTAAATTACTATTTCTAACAGTGGCCTGTTTGAAGAGTCTGCAATATGAAATGTATTGTGATCTGTTTAGCAGTTTTTTTTAATACTACTTGATTCCATATCTGTTATTTCATAGTTTTGATATCTTCACTATTATTCTAATGTGGAAAATAGTAAAAATAAAGAAATAATCTTGAATGAGTACTTGTGTCCAATCTTTTGACTGGTGCTTCAGATGCACACACACAAACACAAATATACAAACACACACACATTAGATGAGATGATGAGAAAGAACCTTATTTGTTTCTGTTTAATAGCTAGAGGTCGTATTTTGTAGATGTTAATGAGAGGCAATTAGTTTTGATTAAAAATAAGATTACTGCCTTCCCACGCAATACTTCTATATCAAACCAAAATAATAATTAATCACTGTTTGGGCAAGACATTATTGTCAACAGCAAGTTTCATATCAGAAACGGTACAAATTGCTTAGAGCAAAGAATGAGAAAACACTCATTTGAACAGGGCTTCTTGAAAATGGGCACTATCTACTTTGATAAATATTTTCTTAGTACAACATTGTTTTTGTATGCTGCATGTTTTAGTAGACCAAAGTATCACCTGTATCTCAAAATGCAGAGACATCGTTCTACTTCATGAAATGTGTTGAGGGACATTTTTGATGTTTAACATGTGGATTTTAGTCATTATGTGCGACTGTATTAAGCACCCTATTTGAATGGATCCCATGGCAGAGAACACCTCCAGGGGGTGGAGCCAAGTGTTCTGGGGTCAATGAACCTGCAGGTGTGTCTTTATTCTTTTTCGGACTTTTTACGCTCATGTAGATCGGAATGTTTACAATTGTTTCATTTCATTGTATATGTCATGAATTAACTTTTAGTGGGAAATTTGGGAATGTGTTGGATGTTTATGATTATTGTCATGGGCAGACTCATACAAGAACATGGCTTAGGCATTTATCCATAGCAACACAAATCACTGTGAAAGAAGCCAACTGAACCTCCACCATCCCCCTAAATTCTTCCCAACTGGCCAGAAACCACACAAATCCTACTCCCTTACACCGAAACCGGACCAGATAGGCTACGTGAGCATACCATCACTGTCAACATGGGTTTTGGGGTGCTGCACTGGAAACATGAGTTGAATATCTACCAACATCAGTAGAGCAATAGCAATGATTTTTCACGTGTTTGAGTTGTGCGCAGTTCTGTCTATTTGACTACACACCACAGTAATAAAGCTAACCCTGCTCTACAGTACGCTCATCTAACTTGGTGGGTTTATACGCTTTGAAACAATATAGTACTCATACTCACTATGAGGCTTATCTATTTCAAACAATTGCATACTGAACCTGTTTGTGATGTTGATCATTTATCAAAAGAAGTTCCATACATACATAACAAATACATATTTATAAACTGTCTGACAGAGAGAATACGCAGAAACAGCTGGTAAAGAAAGTTAGACTTGTACAAACCAGATATTTGAACATGTAAAAGTATGTAAAACAGGTCAAAATGATGTGGTCTTATCAAATCGGAACATTGAAAATATATGCAATCAAATAGCTTATTCCTTTCAATTCAACATTAGTGCATGCAGTAGAAAAGGAGCTGACTGAGGGAATGATATGTAAGTTTGCTAACTTGCTAGCAATATAACATTTGTTAATAACTAGATAATGTTAGCGTAATCAAAAAACCTCGCTCGCAAGCTTTCATATTTCAGTATCTAGACATTGCAGATAAAAGCAACTTAATTTAGCCAGCCTCTATATAGCGTGGTAAAATGATTGTAAATTTGCAAGCTAATGCTTGGTTACATTTGCTATTGCCTACCATTATATAGTATTTGGTCACATCAACCTACAGAGATTGATGTTGATGTGACAAATTATGTTATGTGTTTTGTAAAATACCTGGCTTTGCAAAATCGTACCATTATTTTATGGAAGGAAGGAAATACATTAGCGATGACTGTAGGCCATACTAGCTACAAGTTCCAACATATCACTTTATTTGTTGCAATGCTTATTTTCTAACATGAGACTGTCTAGAAGTAAAGTACTCCAACTATTCACACCTTAGCTAACATCCTCTCTAATGTCCCTTCATGGATGAGTGTAACAAAACACATACCATCACCTCAGGGAGAGGCATGTCTAACTTGCTGTGGAGTGCAGAAAGAACCAGATTGTTGTTTATGACAGTGTTTCTCTATTCAGCTAGTTGGGACATCAAGAGGTGGACATATATAACTGAGAACTGGAAACCTGATTATAGAACTGGATAACAGATTATAATTGATAATGTAATATCATTTCATTTGTTTCACATGCATGATTGGAATGTTAGATTTTCTATAGACAACTAATAATTTATATAGTTTGTTGTTGTTTTTAACTTTAATATGGCAGCAGGAAAGAGGCAGGAAGAATGGATTATTTATTAACTACTGCACTGTTCTGTCTGTGTTGATATGCTGTAAGTATATGGCTATCAACAAGTAGCAGTACAAGTTGCTGCTATACTGCTCTTTACTCTGTCTGTGTGTGTTTGTTTTTGTACAACTGGCACACTTCACTTACCTCTGAAAGACACAACATGTTACATTCAGCATACAAATTGTGAAACAAAAATGTTCAATCTGGTACCAATATGCTATCAGGAGTCTTGGATATACAGTGCAGTCTATAGGTGTTTAGACAGTGACACAGGTTTAGTTGTTTTGGGTGTACGCTAGTAAGTTGGATTTGAAATAAGTGTTGACTGTTAGTTTGAATTTGAGGGCATTGGCAGAAGTTCATGTTATGGGACAAAAGGGAATATATTAACATCTTAAATAAAGTTGTCATATTTGCGTCTCGGTTGTAAATACTTTGCATTTACTTTGTGACTGCTGATGTCCAAAGACATGACCAGATGCTGTGTATCTTCACAGGAGATGCTCTGCCAGGCCCGTAACGCAGCCATCTTCAGTTCCTGTTTGTTTCAGGGCATTTTTGCAACGGCTCTTGTCTTCAGCAAGTGAAATGCATGCTTAATAGGATTCAGGTTGGGGGATTGACTTGGCCGTTCAAAAAAATTCCATCTTTTGGCCCTGAAAAACTCTTTGGTTGCTGTAGCAATATGTTTGGTGTCACTGTCCTGCCGTAAGGTGAAGTGCTGTCCAATGAGCTTAGAGGCATTTGGTAGGATTTCAACAGACAAAACATACAGTCTTTGATCCCAGCTGCTATTATTTTTTAGTTCCTACGGCCAGGACTGAAGCGAGAAAAATATAATTTTCCCAAAACGCAACATGGTCTTGAAATGAGCTGCAAAAGATTTCATACTGGAGGAGTGGGTATCTCTGAATTCATTTAAAGTATTGAGAGATGAAAATGATGTTGATTGTTGTGATTGTTTTTTGTATTGTGGTATTTTATGTACTTCCTGACTATTGCTACTTCCTGCTGACCTTGCCAGGCCCCCTTCGAAAAAGGGTTTTTCCCAAAGGTTTAATAATAAAAAATGTTTCTTGTAAACTTCGGAATGTAGCCTACGGCTGCTGTCAACAGTTACATATTCAGGCAAGAGAAGTGAGGAAGTTTGAATGGCAGCTAAACATACCATAAACATTATCCACCTAATTTCACAGATGATTAATTAATTTCCTTACCTGCCTCATGCCAACAATGTGGTACATGTTAATTTTAGTCTCATCTGCCAAAAATACCTATTTTCCAGATCTCTGCAGGCCCTTTGTGGTATTTTTAGGCCTTACTGTTTTTTAGGCCAGCTAGTGTTTCTTGCGGTCCAGTCTCTGCAGTTTCGCTGGTGAAGTCTTCTGCGAATCTTAGGGGCTGACACATCCACACCTACCTCTTGGAGAGTGTTCCTGATCTGTCAGACACTTCTATTTCTTCATTCTGGACTCGCTTTCCAAGTCTTCCTTAGTTTACCCGGTCACATGACATTATTGAGCTAAGCAATATTTTCTCTCTTGTTAACATACCAAAAAGTAGATTTGGGCATATTTGCTGTTTTTCTGATTCATTCTGATTCATCTGCACAGTGATGGCCAGCTTGACTTGTATTAACACATCTTTGGATTTTTGACACCCGCAACAGACTCAAAATGCAAGCCTAAAATCAAGTGTAGACATTGACACCTATCACTTTCATGCACAAAAGATCAAACAAAACACAGGTGCATAATAACAAACAGCTGTAAAGTCAATTGTCCAAATATTTTGGTGCCTTTAAAATGGGTACTGCACAGAACTTGTATTTTTTTCTAAATGGTTCCACTGATATTGATGAAAGCACCCTCATATTATGGCTGATTGTATAGAAGCACTTCATTGTTGTATCATTTCAAATCCAAAGTGCTAGTGTAGAGCAAAAATATCAAACCTTTATCATTTTCCAAATGTTTATTGACTGAACTGTATCTGATGCATGGTTGGGCGTATTAGGGAAAGTATATAATAAATGAGATGAGTAATTTTAAAATGCTTCTATTTGGATTCAAACTATTTGCCAATAATGATAGTTAGCTACCAGGTAATGATGAATTGAATAGATGAGTAACAATAACAATGGCCAACATTCACTCTTTTCTTTTTTGAGATAGACTAGCAGGCATTTTAACTTGATAATACTGCCAGGATGGTTTGTACAAACAAGAATTTTAGCCAACATTTGCAATATCTGCCCACCCAAAAGTACATGTGGTGTATGACAGAATTGCCAGCAGGCCACTATGCCAACAAAAACTGTTGTTTAATTTGGCCAAAGTATTATGAATTCAGACACATATTTTACTATTGCAAAATAATTACAAAAATGTATTTATATGTGCTGTGACAAAGGATGTTATTACTACTGTAAGTAAAGCAACATGCAAATAGTTGACATGGTTTAAAATGTGTTAGTATATGTTTGATTTGTTTGGTTTGTTTTACATTTAATTATTATTGGGGACCACTGCTGGAGGTGGCACTGTTCATTTTCCTGGAAAGTGGAAGAACACGCAGTTCTGTGGTGTTTGACCTCTGATCGGGAAAGGAAGTAGGCCATCTTTAATTGGGTAAGATTTGTCCTGTGCACATGGTGGTGAAAATGATGTGTTTGAAAGTCTGGCAGGTACAACAATGTTTTGTGTGAATGTTACTTAATTATGAATATGTGTATCTGTAGACAAGAACAGTAACGAAGTAGACATGTCACATGCTCAATGATTGAAAGAAAGATAAATAGAGATATATATTTATATATTTTCTTATTTTATGGATTTTGTTCCAAATTCTGTTTTGAAACTGGTGAATGTGTTAGTCTGTCAGCTGTGGACTGCTTGCTGCAGTCGGCTCTACTTTATTGGACCAACTGCTAGCTAGACAATTTTCTCTGGGTTATTGTCATTTGTGTAATGACAGTTAATTGTCAAATGTGTAATGGTTGTTTAGAATTGTCCATCAGCTTCAAACTATTATTAGAAATACGTATCACTTGAGATGAGATGACATCTTGGCTGTAGCTAACTACTGTAGCAAGGCAGCCACGGCAACAATTGTGCACGAGGTGTTCGAAGATTGCCCAAGGATCATTTGTCCTTTAATAACCTTCATATGTTCATGGTAACTTCTGGTTACGCAATCTAGAAATCATCAGGCGTTTTGGTTGCATGGTTACTTTTCATCGACAGCTAGCGGGGATAAATCGATCAACTGACAGGTCACGGTGTCTGCATCTTGGCCACAGATCGCCAACCATCAGTGCAGAAGTGGGGAAGAGCCTAGTGCAGAACAGCATGAGTATGACCTGTGGCACAGTGAAGAACATGGAAAAATGCAGGTCAATTCACCAGAGCTGGTGAAATGGGGAAAAGTATATATCCAATATCATTTATTACGCTGGGGCTACATGCAGTAGGGAATAGACCAGACTGAAGGACAAGTGGACCTCTGTGCTGCATCGAATCACCAATGTGTATTTTGTCCAGTCAAACCTTCCCCAGGTGGGATAACCCAGCATTCACACCAGAAGAGAGTTTCTGCCTTTGCTTAACGTGTTGTTTAACCTGCGGTATAATCTCTTTACATGTATGTTTTCTGCCTAAAAAGAAACAACTCTGGGATCACTAAGCCGAATGGGTTCAAATGCATATGCTTTTGGAAGAACAGGGTCATTTTCATTGGGTTGATTTTGCGGACGAGACCCAATTGGGTTGATTTTGAGATGAGACCCAATCCCAGCTGCCTTTCTGGTGATGTCAGTCATACAGGTCATTTCAACATATTTTCCCCTATAACATTTTTAAAAAGTTAAATACATACATTTCTACATTTTGAAGATTATACATTTTAAGATAAACTTGAAAACAAAGCCATGATCAGGTCTGTTACAGAACTCTCTTACAATGTGTTGAAATTATACAAAAATATGTTTTTATGAGTTTACAAAAAAAGAGGCAACTGTTTTTTGTCAGTTTCTTTATGGCTCTAAAACCTCAATAAAACAAATGTATCTGAAACCAATTCATATTCTATGTTGATTTCCGAGGGAGATAAAGTTGACATTTTATGGTTGTTGCCATGATGATTTCCATCTTGTGTTTTTAAATGTATCAAAAGTAAAGAACTTAACACACCATGACTGGCCTTGCTGCCCTTAATGTAATGAGAACATGAAGAATTGGTCTGTCTGTTATAGCTGACCTTTCTGATTCCTGATTAATATAGGATTTCAGGCAAATCTGACCGAGTTGATAAAATCTAAATATAGATGTCACAATTCTAAGTCAAATGTTATTTACAGTCACAGAGCTTTTCCAAGAATTCCCCAATATATTAATTTTTGCTTTGAAATTATTATAATTGTTTTTATAATGTTTTAGAAATATGTGTCAAGTTTAACAGTTTAATATTTTGCATTTAAGTGCATTTCCAGCCTTACAACTGAGATGAAAAGTAATTATATATATTTTTGAAATATTCATAAAAAGTTCTCCTTAAACATTTTAGCTGAAATAATGATAAATCCTCTCCTGTTTCTAAATATAAAAATAAAATGTCCCTGCTGTCAAGGATTGTCTGGATTTTCAAGGTTCCATAGAAACGTGTAGGTCTTGTCACCAGAGACTGATTAACTTTTTAATCATATTGATGAGCAGTCATTCTCCTCATTGTGTTTATGTCTGTGAATGCACCTGTGTGACGGTGTGTCTGTGTATGATGACAGGCTGACCCCCCCACTAACTATATGTTACCCCCTCTTCCCGGCAGCGTCCATTGTCATTGGGAAGTGGTGGTGTGAGATGGAGCCGTGTCTGGAGGGAGAGGAGTGTAAGACTCTGCCTGATAACTCTGGATGGATGTGCTCCTCTGGGAACAAGATCAAGACCACAAGGGTGAGACTGCACTAGCGCTAGATAGATAAACACATACAATCACTCACTCACACAGACATGACACTGAACAGAGCACTCACAAGCTACTCTCTCCAAATGGCTATGGAAAGTGTTGTGTACGGTTATTTACACTTGGTATGTGAATTGGTTATTTAAGTGAGACGTGAAACCCCAAATTACAACGTGGACAACAACAACATCATCAGTTTGTACTTAGAACCTGAGTGACCACTTGGAAAGGACATGTGATTGAAATGCTTTGGCACGTTCACTGATATACTGGTAGGTTCTCAGCCAATGTCCAATTACTGTAACTTAGGTCATTTGTTTATTATTATTATTTTTTTAAATCCTGCACTAGGACACAACATTTTTGTATGTTTTTTCTGGTGATGCGGAGGTTTTAAACTGTAAGCTGCATATCCAATGACCTGTGCCAGAAAAGTGTACGCAAAGCAGTGGAAAACAGGCTGTTTTTGCCTGAGGGGGAAACTCTTGAGAAAGATAAACTTAAAAGCAAGTGTGTTTCCACTGTCAGGCAGTGTGTAAAAAAAAACACAAAGATGAAGAATCTGCCATATGAAATGAATATAATAAAAGGAATAAAGTCCCCTAAGCGAGCCTATCTAACACTCTGTGACAGGTTGATCGCCAGATTTGTATTCATTCTATTGACTCCCCAGACCGGGTGCAGCCACCCCCCTTTCCTTAGTGATTCGAGACCATGACTTTGAATAGAAACAGAAACTAATGTGATAATAGTGATGGAAACAGCTAGAGACAGTTAGAGCACACAGGGCTTCTCAAGGTTGTTCCGCTTGCTTCATGCTGTTCACAATCTATACGGGTCTGCCATTCGAGGCCCTCACCCTAAAAGTGAAAAGAAGTTGACCGGATGGTACCATTTTGCCAGCCTGTCGAGGTAAGAGCTATGATACAGTACAAAGCACACTTTGAATGCATCTGTAAATGTTTCTTTGGACATAAAAGTGACTACTGTTTTGTAGGTTAGAACAAACCCATCTGTTGCTAACCTTAAATCAGCGGCTCACTGATCATCGAGACACCGAGACATCCCTTTGTATTGAATGTATTCCAGAACTAGCACACCTGATTCAAATTGCTTTTCTACCACTGACTTTGCTGATTGTTACTTTACTATGTAAGGTGTACTTACTACTACTGTGTTGTGTGGATGTCCCGCCTGGCTACCTTAGTAGAATACGATTCCTGTACTGTGAGTCACTCTGGGTAAGAGTGTTTGCTAAATAAATACCATTTAAAAAAGGCAATAATCAAGCTATTGTATAGGTGAATCAGGTGAGCTAGTTCAGGGCTACAGAAATATTGTGAGACATCTGGGTGTCTAAAACATTCACATCCAAGGCTCTATGCAGGCTGAGAAGTGATCTGAACTCAATAAACATGAGGAGCGATCCGGTCTGTACCGTCAAAAGTCAAAAGCTCTACTAAAGTTTTTACTCCTTAATATACACGCCAACATTTTCTCTTGACCCTCTCTTTGCAGAACACTGCGCCATACTCCACTTTTTAGCTCTGGAAGCAAAATGCAGAGGATGCTTCAACAGAAACTGAGCTGCATTCTTGCTTCTTTAAAGGTTAGTCTCTCTCCAGCTTTTCTTCATGTGCACTTCACTACACGGCATTAGGAGTGGGACTGACTGATTGGCTCATGCTCAATGATTTCTCATTAACCCAAATACTCATTGAAACATGATTGTGTGTGTGTTAACATGCTGTAGATGATTAGCCAGGCGTTACACAAACACACTGTACTTTCCCTCCCACTCAAGACCGCATATTACAGTAGAACACGTGACACATTATAAATCCTGCCCATTAACAAATAAAAAAATAGGTAATGCACATCTTGAAAAACAAAGACCTGTATGTTCCTGTAAACACACGCGCACACATGCTAACTAACACACATATCAAGTCTGAAGATATACGTGTCGTTGGAACAGGATACCCCAATTATAAATCATCCAATTTAAGGCTTACTTTACCACGACAATACAGCAATATCAGTAAATAAAGAGAAGACATAGTAGGTCATTCATCTTAAGGTGAGGAATGTACATATCACAGTCATTTTAAGTACACTGTGGCTCAATAAAGAAGGTATCAGCAAAGTCAGTGCTGCTAGATAAGTACAGGTGGGCATTTTATTCCTTTTTTTAGAAGGGGGTGTTCAGCCGTCCGTTTCAGACTGTTTTGAAAGATGGGCATTACTGTCGTCAGGAGAAGGCTGGTTCCATCATTGGGTTGCCAGGACAGGTTTACCTAGGAACTGACCTTATCTAGGGGTCAGATATCCAAGAGACTGAAGGTTGTGGAGGTTATAGTATACCTTGATTCTCCATAGATACTCACTGTGGTCCTGTTGTGGATATGAGCATTCACTAGAAGCCAGTCGAGGGCATGGAGTAGAGGGTGAGATGGGAAAACCTTGGAAGGTTTAGTACCTGAAAATGCACACCAAGAGCACCAGTAGTCCAGAGAATATATTAAGTGCCTGAATTTGGGCCTGCACTGGTTCCTATATAAGGGAAGGACATTATTTCTGTATGTTCTAGACAATGAGCATTTAGTCACTGATTTGATATCTGCAGATAACGACAAGGTATTGTCAAAGGCAACGCCAAGTTTCTTTGGATTAGGGATGGGGACACCATAGAGTTGTCAACTATGATAGAAAGGTCTTTGGTTTAAACCAGGCATGCAGAGATAAGTCTCGCCTCCTGTGTGTCAGAAAAGTAGTTCTTAGTTTGACTTTGTTTTTAGGGAAATGAGAAGGGATCCAATCATATAAGTTAGCCTTGGGGGACACCAGTAGTGAGAGCATGTACAGTGTAACCATTGGGGCATGTGGTGCATGTAGCGAACCTGTCCACACCACCTGGTAGAAGCATTCTGCGTGGTTGGAGGCAATCCCAGTGTCTGTAGAGCCTGAGACATCTGACCCTGAGAGCATGGATCTGATCATTCACAGCTCCAAAGGCAGAGGATAGATCTAGGAAGATGAGAACAGAGAGTGTCGGCTTTGGCAGAGCTGAAGAGGAGCACGGTCTCAGCTGACTGGCCTGTTTTGAAACGTGACTGGTTAGGGTCATGAAGATCATTCCGAGAGAGATATAACGAGATAGTTGGCCAGAGTTTAAGTGTTCCAGAAAGAAAAGAGAGAGGAGATACTGGTCGGCACATTCTGCCAGAAGTGTCGAGCGTTGGTTTCTTGAGGAGGGGTGTGACTCTTGAAGCCAAAATGGACAGAGTGGTCAGGGATGAGTTGATGGCGGTAGTAAGGAATGGTCTCTAGAGTCTTGGGAAGAGAAACTGCCTGCATCCATGTTCTATGGGCACAGTGGTTCACTCATCCTTGGAGCCGGAGGGGGGCTTGAGCCGACCCGGGGAAAAAAAGGAACAGAAGGGGTCAAATGAGCCAGAAACGATGCAGCGTAGGATTGAAGAGGCAGACTAAAGATGTAGGAGGCAGGGTCTGGGTGGGTTTGGTTGGAGAGAGAAAGGGAAAAGGAAGCAAAGTGGTTAACAGACCAGTAGGCGTGATGATTAGTAGGCAGACAGAACCTAGTGATAAGGTTAGTATATTATATAAGACAACCAACAGAAACACACACAAGGAAAGACATTTGTGAAAGTCAGGCATCAGAAACTTGAATTCGCCCAGGACAGTGAGTAGGCTGCAATCATCAGGAAATTAGCTCATGAATGTGTCAAACTTATTGTAGATCTCGCCAAGGTTACCTGCTGGGCAGTATATGAGAGCATGTTAAGCTTGAGTGGAGAAGTAAAACTGACAGCATGGAATTCAAATGGGATGGATTGGGATGGATATCTCCACTTGAATATAAAACGTGAATATGTTAGCGTCAATTGGAGACCTGGATACAAATCCAACACTCGTATTAGCCCAGGGGTCCAATTGGCCGGCACAGTTCAGCTTTGGTGGTTAGTAATTAGATTGGGTAGTCTTGCTCTGTCACGCAGTAGTGTCCTTGTGGCGCCTGTGAGCTCGACTGAGGTAAAAGTGTTTTCTTTCCTTTCGAAAACCTGGTTGAGTAAACTTCTGAAAACACACTTCTGATGGACTTTCCTGAGTCGACGAAGAGTAGCTGAGATCAAGTAGGGCCTAAGTATGAATTTTATATCTTAAAATTGGGGAGAAAATGTATAGATAGCCCTGCAACCCAACCACAACAACCAAAAACTATCTGACTATGAGAGGACATACAGTGAGGTCAGATAATGAATAGCTGAAGTAGCAGCATTCTCTGGGGTAATCCATTTCTCCATCCGGGCCAGAAAGTATTGGGGACTGGGGCAGCAGATTGGCAGTTCCAAAGGCTGCCAGAGACAAGGAAACCCACATGGGTTGTCAGCGCAGGGTACACTAAATTAGAAGGGTTGCAGCGGTGAGATGGGAGGCGTCTTCAAAACCTACAGGGAGTGGGGAGAACAGAGATAGAAATCAAACAGATACTCGACAAAGCGACAAAAGAACAATGAGATCATCAGACAATGACTAGGTGATATACTCCAGCAGGAGCACAGTGTGAAAGCCTTCCTCTCTTTCCTTCCTCAAGTTACTCCCCAGATCATCTCGACGAAACTGTCTGTGTTTCACTGACTGTCTTTGTTTTGCGGGATGCTGCCACTTGACACACACACACACGGACACACGTCCAGTCCTGACCATTTACTCCTGCGGTCAGTCCGATCGGTGTGTAATAGCAGGATCAGCCCCCCTCTCTCCTTTGTGTCACGTCCTGTTTTGCAGCTTGGCTCTGTGTGAATTAGATTACAATGCGTAGTCCCAGTCTGCCAATCCCATTATCATGCGCTAATCTGAGACACAGAATTGTGTGTACACACCGTTCGTGTTTGGTTAACACCCTTGGGTATCTCCGGTCTGGCCCTCTTAGTGTGGGTTGTTATTAGAGGCCGGTTGCTGTCATGATCTGCCACTGAGGGGGTGTTTGAACGGATGTCAGTGGACAGGACAGCCTAGACAAAAGACAACATGAAAGGGTTTTGTTCTCTCTCACTATTTCTTTTTTAATCAACATTGTTCATTCTCTCTGCATCGAGGGCAAATAACCTCATCTGTATTTCCTCTGTTACATGCCAGTATTTCCTACATTACCTTTTTTAGTTTCATTTTACCTGCAGGGTTTCATTTTGCTCTGAACAGCCCTAGTGAAATGCAATCAGGGGGGCACGCACGTACACACACTCCAGTTGTAATACTCGTTTCTAAAATTGGCATGAACGTAAGAAGCTGCCATGGCGAGTGCCTGACATCCTTTTTCTGTCTTTTTTCTTTCTGTCTTTCAGAGAGGGAGCTTGCCTGTACTGTAGCAGAAACAGACAAGACAGGCCTTTTATTTAAGGATGTCACAGTGAAGTGAACTGGGACTCCTCCAAATACACACCAAGCATAGATGTTTTACTGCTCCTCTGGCTAAATAGATCAAATAATTTCCGCTCACGTCACACAATCACACAAAACTGAATTACAACATCCACCATCTTGTCTTCAGTATCATTCTGCCCACCTGCCCCTATTCATATAGCATCAAATTATTTACAGACTCTAAGATTCCACATCTGACAGACAGTACCTATCACCGGACAGTGTAACTATTGAGCCTGGATCACTTGTGAATGTGTGGTGAAAAATCTCTGTTGTTTCAGTAAAACTTTGTTAGTTACGCGTTGCCTCAGTATTCTCATTCAGTACGCATTGTCCGGTTCCGAGAGCCACGTGTTGTCTATTAGAAGTGGCAGAAGGCAACTTTTCAAGCCAGTCACAAACAACAGCAGAATATATCCCATCTGGGAGGCTTGTTCAGAGCAAAGTGACCAACAGATGCAATACCATCCAACATGTTGAATAAGGGAATTCTGTAAAAGCTGATCAAACGGGCAACAGGTTGCATTTCCACAGAACCAATCTTTATCGCTGTGAACTAATGTGTACCACTTATATTTGTTTAGTAATACTTCATCAGTAGTCTGTTCACATTATACTTTTCTGATAATGACACTAGTGTATATGACAACCATTGCAAGCACAACACTGGACAAAGTAAAGCTCAAAACCAGAAGCAGGCTGGTGGAGCGCGCAGAGCAACGTGGATGGACAAGACTGGACCGGTAGGGCAGTGACTGGGTGCTAGCTGAACAGTCCATCTTTGCTGATAGCAATGTTTTGTTTCCATATAGCAGGATGAATTGGTCTAATGTTAAGTAAAGCCTCAAACCTTAGCTACCTCTTTCAAATGAAATAAACAGAAAATGTTTAACTAAGCACACATTGTTTATTGTTTTGCGAGACTAAAGCGGCAGTGAAAAGAGTAGAGTAAAAGATTTTTCTACATTCTAATTTAATACGCAATCATAGCGTACAGGCCACCCACCTGCTGCCGATTTGAGTTTTTCGATTTCCAAACAATGCTTTGTCAGAATAAATCATATGCACGCCCTGCTCGCTCACCTTTGGTGAGTCACGCCATTCCCATGATGCTGTGGTGGAGGCCTTATGATGGAAGGTTAATGTAAAGTGGTACTGCTTTCTTCTGCTTATTTGGTCTATACACATGGTCAATGTCACATTAAACATATCCTGATGTATGTTGTTGTCTGGAGTTTTCTTTTTCCAGGAGGGTTCTGCTTTTAATTGCTTTTCAGCAAATGGAATGGAGGTTTTCAGCTCTTAACAAGAGACAGAAGGAGAGAAAGCCAATGTCCTTGGCTCTTTTTACTTACAGAAGCCAGTAAATTAGAATGCAGAAAGCTTAGCTTCCAACAGATAAAAAAAAAACTGAATAGTCCGAAAATCCTTTTTCAATACATCCCTACCTGCTGCTGTTTGGTTCATTTCCACAGAAGGAGACAAAACAGAGGACAGGTGAAATGACAGCATTTGCATATAGTTACCTGTGCTGAATGTATCAAACCCCTGTGGGATTCAGACTGTCTCTCTAATGTATCTCTGTGGGAGAAGCAGGCGTAGCGACAACTGCTCTTGTTATATTAAAGGTCACTTCTGGAACAGAGTGACGTTTTGCCATTCGTTGGTTGATAGAGTTGAAACAGATACGAACGCTGGACAGCTAGGCCCTAAGGATTAGCACTCCGTCAGGAGGAGCTACATCTTTGCAGAGAGAAGCAAGAGAATGCACACCTTTACTAAACCTACACCTTTACTGGTGAAGAGATTGTCCAGTCGTCATAGAACAGTGTGGCAGGGGTTTTCTATAGGTGCAGGATTTTCACCTCACATGTTGCGATGAAACAAAACTATACTGTGGCAACAGGATTTCAACCTTTTATTGTGATATTGCAGGATCACTTATGCCGTTAGCTGGAGAAAGACTACAATGCGTTACTTTTATTCTAACCTCGTGTTTGTGTGAGATTTCAGGAAGTCATCCAAATCACAAAGCTCATCCTTTGCCATGCAGGGATGTTTTCAGTAATGAGAGGTCTTCCAGTGTGATCCAGCATCTGTAAACGGCCTTAATATTTTGTGAACCACATGAAACGATGGCATGGTCCTCAGAGATGGGGTGTTTGGTCCACAAACAGGAACCAATACATCTGTTTTCCAACCTCTGAGGGGGGAAGACCATCAGCCTTAATGTTCTCCCATCATGCAACGCCTCAATCTGCGAAAAACCTCCTATGCCTGTCAGTATGAGATGTGCCTTCAGGCCTTAGGGCTCCCCCAGGGTCCTATATTGTTATAGTTACACACCCGAACAGTGTTGATATTGGAACAATAATAGTACTGTCTGTGCAAATGACGGTTCTCAGATAAAGAGGATCAACGATTCCCCACCCAAAGCTCTCAACTGAGGTGGACAATGATTTGGTTAATCGAGCCTACGGTCATAGACTGACAGTGTCCTTTTTGGGGTAGTTAATTGACAGTGGGAAGCAGGGCTGTCTGTCCTCCCCGCGCACTTTGTTGTTCAGATGGTACGCTACCTGGAACCTGGACCCTGATTAGGTCTATATAATCTCACACAGCCTAATGTCATATGAACTTTAGAATTAAGAATTGCCTGCAGTACATTGGGATGACCAAATGCAATTTTGCCTTGGGAACAAGAGTGGATAAATGATTTCTTTCTTTCTGTGTGATAAGAGAATGCTGTGTTGCTAGGGACCGTCTGTTAAGGTGTTATCTTCGTCTGCGTCATAGGACACCGCTATTAGTATTCTCGGTGGTCACTCAGCCTCTTTGGTTCAGAGGCATAGATGAAACGGAAAAATATACCGGTGTTGGCTAGCAACAGGTGTATGTCAATTAAAGTGCAAACACTGAAAAGTTCGTTATTATATTTTAAGCTTCTAATAACATAACAGCAATCAAAGTTGATTTAATTGTTTAAATTGTTCATTTCTAATATACTGTAATGAATCACAACAAAGCAGAGGTAGTGAAAGACAAAATAAATGGTTGCTCACTGGAATAAAGTCACAAAAATATTTTAGGATTATTGCAATTATGAATTTGTATTTATTCATGTGCTGATTCTTGTGCATCAGCCTTATTTATAGTGGGATTTGATTGCAGATGGAACCTTATTGAACCAATCTCCAACATGTTAGATAGACAAAGTTTTTTTATATTAAACCTGAAAAAACTTTTCTTAAATCTGTACATTTCAAATCTAAAGGACCAACTTTATGTGAATAACTCATTCATGACCATAAGTTAGAACCTCTTAGTTCCAAGGTCTCTCTGTGGATGGAAATGTCAGTCTGAGCCTGAAAAAGGATGAGAGCAACTGGGTTAGGGCTTTTAATTAGCTCCACTGTGAACAGGGCAACCCAAGTCCTCTAATCTCATAATGTCAACCTTGGAAAATATGCCAAGAAGAGACAAAAGGAATGCTGCAAGTAAAGTGTATATAGTCTAGTTCATCATGAACGTATTGAGCACTTTGTCCAGCCTTGGAAGTGAAAAGCCAAGGATTCAATAGCTGTCTGAGGCCTGTACAATGTGGCATTGAAATCAAGACAGATTCACGACAGACACTAACTAGGAGTTGTTGAACTTAAATCACAGGGGAGAGAGGCGTATTTCCCTTTTAGAAGAACCACAGTCATTTTACTAGGCTCTGATTGACAGACTGAAATACAGAGAGTTTATTGGCCAATACGACACACAGAATATTCCATGAAGCTGATGGTGGGAAAAGTATTGTGAAATAATAAAGCTCAGAACATGCCATGGTGAAGTCGCTCAGAGCAGACGCACACATCATGGAAACAAACTGCGATTTCTGCACTGAAACACTGTTACGGATGAGAATGTACCTCAGTTTCAATGTTGTTCACTCTCAAAAAAGCAGTTTTTTGTTGCAATAACAGCTGAGGGAAGGTGATATAGACTGGCTTTACAAAGCCTCTCAGTTCAAAAGACTCCTCTTGTTTTGAAATGTGAAATGGAGATATTCCTCAGGGTGTAATCCTCACACACTTGTATGCCTTTGTTCTAAGTGTGTGTGTGTGTTTCTCTTCTCCTCTTCCCTGTGTGTTTCAGATTCATCCCAGGACCTAACAAAGAGATCCTTCACAGGCTCCCAGCTAGGGTCCCCTCCCTCTGAACGGACTAAAACTATTACATCGACGGAGACTGACTGGATTACCTGTGACCGCAAAAAGGATATCCTCCCAGATAAAACAGCTTTGCTCGCGTGGTGCCAAGGATTTCAGACCAGACTAATCCCCTTTTTGATCAATGAGCCTTACGTCAGTGACTCTACGCCACAACAACCACGGCCAATTTCCTACATGCTCTTTTTTTCCACTCCCCATCAAAATTAAACAGCTTAGTGGGGGTTATTTAGAGGTTGTAAAAACGTTATTTGAAGACACTAACGCTTCCCTGAAGGTAAACTGGATGATCTACAGTGAGTCGCCGTGTCACTCAGTGTCACAGGGGATCCCAAGAGACCAGTGGCATGTTGGAGGAACATTGTGTGGGGATCGGTTGGACCGTTTTCATCATATTTGTCGCCGGCGTTCATCTTAGAAGCAACATCTCAGCATGCCAGCTTTGCGTGACTGTGCAGGGCCTAGGCAGCGACCCTGATCTGTTCACTCTGCCTATGCAACGGAACACCCCCATGGACACCAGCGCGGCACTGAATAAACAGACACCTTTAGAGGTCACAGAGGTCAACCCCGGGGCCCGCAGTCCATGAATGACACGTCTGTCAGAACTCTTCTTTGTTGGCATGCTCTATGTGATTCATTGGAGCTATTTCTTTTTATGTAAGATACACACTGTATATAAATACAGGTTTGAACAGACAGTGTTGGGGCTCCTATATACAGTAAACATATCCTGCAAAGAGATCCTTCCATAAGGTTCTATAGTTCTGTCCCTGATTCTTCCGTTCAGTCATAGTCAAATGTAGTGGTTGAATCTCCTCACTGTGTATATGACTGTTGGCAGTGTGTGCTTGCATTGAGAATCTCTGGAATAGACCTCAAGGGAACATTAAGAGAAAGAATGGGTCTTATTCACCGTTCAGTGATGTACTTGGAGGTAAGGAATCCCTGTAGCTTCTGTAAAGATGATAAAACACTGTACAGAACTTCCTCACAAAAGAAAATAACATCAAGGGCAACCCTGTTATTTAATGTCCTGTGTCTGCTATTGAGAATGGTTGTGGACCCGACTGCCTGTGTAGATTACTGACTTGTGTGTAGATTCCACACGGACACTGAAATACTTTCCTGAGGATATATTGAAAACAGTATTGAGAAAGTACAATATTAGCCACATCGAGCAGACATGCAGTGCCCCCATTAGACATGCATACAGCCTTATCAGAATTAAAAGGGTTTTCTATACTGAGTCATCTGTCTCCCTTTACTGACGCCTTACTCTATTAATGTGTTTTCTGATATTATGATACATACCAAGGTTTTTTGAATTTTTGTTTATTTCAGATTTAATTTGTGTACATTTAGTTTTTATATACATTTCAGTTTCAGCGAACAAGGTGGCACGAAAGGACTGTGTTTTTGTCAGGTGGGTAATAGAGTATTGTGCAGGAATCTGAAAGTCAAAATGCCATTTTAGTTAGGTAGTAAGTGATTTTACTAAAAATTTGTGTGTATGTATGCATACAAATAAACACTTACTATCCAAATAAATGGAGTTTGACTTTCAGGTGCTTAAGACTTGTACATTACTGTGAGTTAAAAAGTCAGGTCATACAGTGAGGGAAAATGGTATTTAATCCCCTGCTGATTTTGTACATTCATTCTATCATTTTAATGGTAGGTTTATTTAAAAAAACAAGAAAAACTCATGTTTAAAAATTGTATTGCCTTGTTGGCAATCACAGAGGTCAGACATTTCTTGTAGTTCGCCACGAGGTTTGCACACATCTCAGTAGGGATTTTGTCCCACTCCTCGTTGCAGGTCTTCTCCAAGTCATAAAGGTTTTGAGGCTGACGTTTGGCAACTCAAACCTTCAAGTCCTTCCACAGATATTCTATGGGATTAAGGCCTGGAGACTAGCTAGGCCACTCCAGGACCTTAATGTGCTTCTTCTTGAGCCACTACTTTGTTGCCTTTGCCATGTGTTTTGGGTAATTGTCATGCTGGAATACCCATCCACAACCCATTTTCAATGCCCTGGCTGAGGGAAGGAGGTTCTCACCCGAGATTTGATGGTATATGGCCCGTCCATTATTCTTTGATGATTTGAAATTGTTCTGTCCCCTTAGCAGAAAAACGCCCCCAAAGCATAATGTTTCCACCTCCAGGTTTGACGGTTTCGATGGTGTTCTTGGGGTCAGAGGCAGCATTCCTCTTTCTCCAAACATGGTGTGTTAAGTTGATGCCAAAGAGCTCGATTTTGGTCTCATCTGACAACAACACTTTCACCCAGTTCTCATCTGAATCATTCAGATGTTCATTGACAAACTTTAGACAGGTCTGTACATGTGCTTTCTTGAGCAGGGGGACCTTGCAGGCACTGCAGAATTTCAGTGTTACCAATTGATTTCTTGATGACTATGACCCCAGCTGCCTTGAGATCATTGACAAGATCCTTCCGTGTAGTTCTGGGCTGATTCCTTACCATTCTCATGATCATTGCAACTCCACGAGGTGAGATCTTGCATAGAGCCCCAGACCGAGGGAGACTCTTCCATTTGCGAATAATCGCACCAATTGTTGTCACCTTCTCACCAAGCAGCTTGGCCTGTCTTGTAGCCCATTCCATCCTTGTGTAGGTCTACAATCTTGCCCCTGATATCCTTGGACATCGTTGGTTTGGCCATGGTGGAGAGTTTGGAATCAGATTGATTGATTGCTTCTGTGGACTCCCTTTAAGAGTGTGATCCTAATCTAAGCTCATAACCTGTATAAAAGACACCTAGGAGCCAGAAATCTTTCTGATTGAGAGGGGATCAAATACCTATTTCCATCATTATAATGTGCTTTTCTCTCACTGTTCAAATAAACCTACCATTAAAATTATAGACAGATCATTTCATTGTCAGTGGACAAACATACAAAATCAGCAGGGGATCAAAAAGTGTTTTCTCCCTCACTGTAGATTTGGTTCGGATTGCATTGAAAATAAATCATAATGTGACTTGATTTAAAAGGTTAAATCAAGTCATATTATGACGGCAAGAAAATGGTTTGTAGAAAAAACTGGGAACTTGAAACATAAGAAGCATCAAGTACAGTGGATATAAAAAGTCTACACACCCTTGATAAAATGCCAGGTTTTTGTGATGTTAAAAAATGAGAAAAAGATGAATAATGGGAACATTTCTGACATGATTTATGTGGCCTATAATGTGAACAGTTCAATTGAAAAACAAACTGAAATCTTCAAGGGGGAACAATGTAAACCTTACAATAACCTGGTTGCATAAGTGTGCACACCCTCTTATAACTGGGGATGTGGGTGTGTTCAGAATTAATAATCACATTCAAACTCATGTTAAATAGAAGTCCTTACACACATGCCATCATTTAAAGTGACTCTGATTAATCACAAATATAGTTCAGCTGTTCTAGTAGGATTTTCCTGGCATTTTCTTAGTTGCATCTCAGAGCAAAAGCCACAGAGCTTACAAAGCATCAGAGGGATCTCATTGTTGAAAGATATCAGTCAAGAGAGGTGTACAAAATAATTTCCAAAGTATTAGATATACCATGGAACACAGTGAAGACAGTCATCATCAAGTGGAGAAAATATAGCACAACAGAGACTTTACCAAGAACTGGACGTCCCTGCCAAATTGATGATAATACGAGGAAAAACTACTGGTCAGGGAGGCATCCAAGAGGCCTACAGCAACATTAAAGGAAATGCAGGAATTTTTGGCAAGTACTGGCTGTGTGCTACATGTGACGACAATCTCCCATATTCTTCATATGAATGGGCTATGGGGTAGGGTGGCAAGACGGAAGCCTTTTCTTACTTGAACTTTTTGGCCATAATTCCAAAAGGTATGTTTGGCGCAAAAACCACACTGCACATCACCCAAGGAACACCATAACCACATGGTGGTTGGCAGCATCAGGCTTTGGGGCGTTTTTTCTTCAGCTGGAACCGGGGCCTTAGTCAGGGTGTAGGGAATTTTGAACAATTCCAAATAACAGGCAATTTTGGCACAAAACCTTCAAGCATCTGTTAGAAAGCAGAAGATTAGGAGAAAGTTCAGATTTCAGCACGACAACAACCAATAGCACACATCCAAATCCACAAAAGCACGACTTCACCGGAAGAAGATTAACGTTTTGGAAAGGCCCAGCCAGAGCCCCGACCTGAATCCAATTGAACATCTGTGGGATGGTCTGAAGAGGGCTGTGCACAGGAGATGTCCTCACAATCTTACAGGTTTGGAGCACTTCTACCCAAAAAGACAGATCTGTAATAACATCAAAATGTGCTTCAACAAAGTATTAGTTTAAGGGTGTGCTCACTTATGCAACCAGGTTATTGTGAGTAAAAAAAAAAAAAAAGAAGTTCCCCCTCTAAGATGTCAGTTTGTTTTTCAATTGAATTGTTCATGTTATAGGTCACATTAAAGGTGGAAAGAGTTCTGACATGATTTATCTTTGTAAATTTTTTTAAATCACAAACATCTGGGATTTTAACAGGGGTTTATAGACTTTTTATATCCACTGCATGTTCATCTGACAGAAAGGGGATAATAAATTAAGTCATGGCACATTTGAAAGAAAATCTATTTTGAAAACATTTCGAAAAAAATTGAAAGTTGGATTACAGCCATGTGGCTGTCTCACGTTGTCTTTATTCTAAGTGTTTGCATGATTCTTTTTAGTGAACAGATCCCATAAAGTGACCTGTATTTTTTTTACAAAATGTTTTTCTGTTCTACACAAGCTGCCATCTTCAGGCACTAGAACTCATTTGATTTTGTCTTTGCTAGTAACACACTAAAAATACACTTTTTCGGACAACTAGTCTAGTCTACCACCATTATAACAATAGATAAATAAGATGCCCCATTAAGAGAAGTACATTATTTTTTGATGAGTGAGTGAGATTCACTCAAAGGATCCCTATTTTCTGTTGTTAGCTAGTGATAGTAAATATGAACCATGACATTAGCAACATATTGTCCTTATAGATTGAAAGCAGGTAGGAGGATGAAAGATCAGATACTATTGCCTGGCTACCCAAACTCTTTGTTCCAGCTAACTCTTACACCACACCCTACAGATATAACTTTCTTATCTGCAAGAAATCTGGTTTTGAGTACCTTAAAGGTTGTTTCTGGAGTCACTGGGTTGTTGGTCCTTAGCAGTTTAGAATTCTTTAGCAATGTTTTACAGCACAATGACAAGCAAAAGCATCAGACAGAGCACCCAGACTAATTAACATCCTTGCCTTTATAAGCGTGTTCTTGTTTTACCAAGCTGACAAGTCCTTGATTATTCCACATTGATAAAATACAATTTATAAATAGGAATGAATGTAGCTTCAAAGTCTTTATGCATTGTTGATCTCAGTTTATTTCTTCACCAACTACAGTTTTGGAAGCTATTTCTCTTCACTTGAGATGGTCACCCAAAGTTATGAAAATCCATAGTGTAATGTAAAAGTACCTCTGTAGGTGAGCATGGCTTTTGAAAGGCCTTTAGATCCTTCATACTCATCATCTATACTATATTTCAGAAGAATTACAAAATATCTTTGTAAGTGAAGATACAACTCTCCCCTAGCTTTACAAATGTATATGAAAAAAACACAGTATTTGCATAATAATACCTTTGTTTAGGTGAACTTAAATAAGTTTAGGAAATATGTGATTTGTTCAGCAAAACCTAAGTCACATGGACTTATTCTGTAAATACAGTACCTGTGTAATGACCCTCAGTCATGGTCTGAATATATTGATGATTTTGAAGTAAAGGTAGTAAAGATACAATAAAGATACAATTTGCAGAGTGAAAAGTTCTGGTAAGACAAAATCATTTGTAAAACTGAGGCCATAGGAAACCAGAGAGCCAAGGCAATCAGATAGTTTGTTTTCCCTATGATTTTCACTCACATCAGATTTCATCAGGGCTTTCTTACAGAATGTGTTCTTAAACAACAACTCAAATGTAAAAGAATCAGCAAATTCTTAAGAACACAATTTATCCCTGTGATGACCACAAACTTCAGAGGAGCCATTTGAAGGTAGGCATGTCCTGTCGCTTTTCAATGAATAAATAAGCAAGAAAATTGAAATGTCTTTAAATACAGGTCTAGAGAAGTTTTTATTTATCAAATACCTCTTAAATACACAAATGCCAATTCCCCACCCTGATCCTTTATTATCAATATTTTGAACAAATATTTTGCACAAAGGCTATTTACAATTTTATTGTCAAATTATTTATAATACTTTAATACATACAGTGTTTTTTATTTCCACATCAAACTGCTAATGATCCATGGTTTTAACATTGTAAAACCCCTTTATATGTTAGATTAGTGCAAATCATGCAGGAGGGTTATAATGCTCCTGATGATTGTTAATCTGAAATTCCCTTGATGCCCCAAATAATTTAGCAAAATGGCCCATTCAATTTATTTATGCAATTAGAATAAATATTTCCAACAGGGTAAAATACCTGATGATTTTATCCCCCTACTCACACACACACGCACTTACACTTCACCTGCCATATATGTTGATGCCAAGTTTCATCCCCCTACAGACACCATGTGTCATTTAGAAACTCCGCTTTTTTGTGCCTTTTCCCCACACACTGAACAGTCACAGAAGGTTTCAAACTGACAGAGACGTCAATCTCCCAGCAGTTTTGCAAGAATCTCACAGGAGGATGTGCAGAGAGGCAGTGGGTGTGTTCTCTTCTTCAATGAGCCGTTCCCATTCCCCTTTTTTGTTTGTTTCATATCTAATAGGATTCAGTGCGTCCTGTGGTCTCATTGTGTCTCTACAGAACAACATGACTGAGTGTGTGTAGAGCAGTGTGTGAAAATGGAGAGGAGCATGAGAATATAAAGTTTATGAAAGAAAGGTATGGCGCTGTGACATACTGTGAAGATTATCCCTCAATGCATGAGGATGAACAACTCTGCGTTTTTTCCACTCATTGTTTGTGCAGGTTCCAAAGTGGATTACGTTTAAAAGGTGCTCTGGGACAAGTGCCGGAAGAGGAGAGATACGTCGGTTGTTTGTTCCATTTTGTGCAGTCTACTACCATGTAGAGATGATGGAGTCAAGCTGTGGTGGGAGGTCCGGCTCCATTGAAAGGAGAGCAGAAGGCACACCGCAAATATCCCACACCTCACTGCTGTCCCTCCACGTTATTAGAACAATTTCAAAAGAGATGCATCAGTCAACCCCCCCCCCCCCCGGCCCCTCTGAGAAGCAGCCGTGTCCACATCAACCTGTGGCGGTGGCGGTGATCTACGGCCGACAGCGTGACAGCCTTAAGTCTCAGAGCTGACGGAACACTGCACTGCTCAATCGAGTGTTTAATGTGATGGACTCGAGTCTTCCAACACAACTTTCATTTGTAGGTAAAGCTACTGCAGTTAGCTATATCTGGTAAATCCGCTTTCGATCAGACTATAACTCATGGGTTCAATGATCCGTGAGTCCAATTTGTGAAAGCTCACAGTGGTCTTCAAGACCTGTATAACAGTGTATTTAATCACAGAATTAAGGACCATAACTTATCGGATATGTCACCTTTCTACTGATCTCTTCCAGACATGAACATCTGAAGGCTCCCAAACATCATTAATAACCTTAAACTTCTTCTTAATGATAGCTGTTCAGTGTCTGACTTTGATGGTTGGTCGTTAGTCCAGATCCATTTGGTGAGGAAATTACATCAGAGTAATGAAACAGCCACAGTATAGTAGATTTTGAGTTCTTTATTACAGAACTAGCAGAGTGAAATGGGCTTATTATTATAGTGGGAGTATCTGCACAGCTGTCATGACTAAGCTGCTGTTATGTAGAATGGAGATAGTCTTATTCACCCCAACAGACAACTGAAGTTAGCTTAAGTATGAACTAGAACGTTTGGATAAGTGTGAAGATGTGGTAGGCCTAATAGTCTATGATTGGTAGTATTCTGTAGTCAAATGTTATTACTAGTCATTAAATGCACTGTATATGGTGTTGTGCAATGCATGAAAAGGATAGCACGAACAGTGACATTTAGGAATAGTTCGAACTCAAGTGTCCCCATATAACACACACTTTTCAAAGTTTTGGGCAAAATAACAACTCAACAGAATAAAAACATAACAGATTGCCGCATGGTTACAAGACAATTCCTTTGTGACAAATGAATGCACACTCTAATCGACACCCAATACATCACTGTCCCTTGACACTGCGCGATGCCCACGAACCGCCAACACACTTCACAGTTAAATGACTTGCCATGTCTATGACTGTCAGCCGCCATGATAATGATAATTCATTTCTCCTCCGGTTTATTTTTTCCTCACCATATTTTCTCCCCTGGAAGCAACGTCAACCCAAAACCCACTACCTTGAGATGGGCCCAAAATGAGATCCATCATGTTTCTCATGAATGGTTATGTGCAGTACATGACAGGGCTTGTCCCACAAGGGGAGCAGGCAGGGGCCGCAGTGCTCTCAGCTTCCTCAGAGATGTAAAAATTCACGCTTCCCATTATACAGAGACCATTTTTCATCCGAATGTCTCCACAGAATAAGCCACACGTCAGCATAGTGACTCTCAATTGTTTGCCACTTGAGAGTGAACGTGAATGACCCACAGCTATGTTCCAAACTGTAGGGAGGAGAGCGAATTTGAAACAGGAAATAGGAGAAACATAACTAATTGTCTACTATGAGGCAACATCATGTTTATTATTGGAAGTGTGTTGGCCGGTAAACAAAGACACTGCATAAACATTGCTATGGCTGATTTGAATGAATCTCAGCCTAAAACACAATGGCCATGTTCACTGGGTACCACAAATAAGACTGAACTTAATCTAATCTAATTACAAGCTTTAGAAAAATTCGGAAATGCCCCCACAGGAAGTTGTGCAGTGTAGATATTGATTGTAGCTTGCTGCAGATTGAGTACAAATACATTGGCAGTGAATTTTAACAGCTGTTTCCATACTCATCCTGCATTTCTCAGCTCAATTTGTTCTCATTGAAACCCACGCTGTTGTTTCAAGACCACTTTTCAATTTCCAACACTTCTGTCATGGTTTTTTCCACACAACAAAAATGTGTAAGGGACAGCACACAGCTGAGTAAACGTTATCAGAAGATCAAATCCTTGTTTTGGCATACTAACAATATGCTTGGGAATCCAACCTGGTCTTAGTGGAAGACATAACACAGTATAAATACAGTAAATCTGTGACGGCAATTTCATATGATGTGCAACTAAAAATTGTGCAACTAAATCTCACATGTTACATGTTTACCGATATGGATGATACTAAAACATATAAAGCATCTTATTTATTTTACAACAACTTATAATATGTTAAAAATCCAAGATAAGATTAGGGTTAAGGTTAGGGCATCACCTTATATTACACATTCTTTGAAATGACTCGCAGCGGTCCCTGTCCAAAGACCTGGTTGCAGATTTAAGTTTCTGCCTGATGATTCCTGCTGCCACTGCCCACAACCCGCCTGATTGTCCCTGTCCTCGTCCACCTGGTTGTGCAGCTTTCTTGGATTCACAAGCATTTATTGACATGCCTGTCATCTGATCATGCAAAAACAGTAACATAGCCTACGTTCTTGACCCGGCATAGCCAGAAGAGGACGGGCCACCCCTCAGATTCTGGTTCCTCTCTAGGTTTCTTCCAAAATGTTGACCCTAATTTTCCTTGCTCTTAGGGTTTCAGGCTGGGTATCTGTAACAGCACTTTTTGAAAACTGCTAATGTGAAAAGGGCTTTATAAAATACACTTTATTGATTTGTGGAATAAACTTATGTTAGCTGAGTGACATACAGTATACTGTGCTATATTTTGTTTTGACTTATCTCGAGTCAGAAAATATATGTTTTTTGTTGTAATCCCCACCATTTTAGTTAGATTTTTTGAAAATATTTTCTTTACAAAAGTTTTCTAGTGCTAACCTTTTGTTCATTTAACATTCAAGATTTTGCTTTCTGAAAATCTTTCTGAGCTCAGATATTTCTCAGGAAGTCAATGTCACAGTCTTTTGTAAGGCAAATGTGACACAAAGTACACAGAATGCTCTTTCATCCCAACAGAAAGTGGCTTTGTTCGGATACAGTGAATGCAGGTACCATAGTAAAGATAACAAGTAACCTTCAGAGAATGTAGGTACTGTCTCTCATGTTTGAACTTGTCATCAAATGTAAGTCACAAGAGAGCAGCTGGAGCCTGGTATGAGGTCACAGAATTCAGGAAGCTGCTTGCAGCCCCCTCACAATGCCCAGAAATTAGCACGTGAGGGCAACACGTCAATAATAGAGTGGTTGCAGTAAAGTTAATGTTCTTGCTGCATAACTCATTTCAGATTGTTATGTTGTAGTAATGGTAAGTGTAGCATTATGATTTGTGTGGGTTATTGGTGAATTGTGGGAGGGTAAACAATTATTACCAATTCCACTTCTGTCCTCAGCCAATTGGCAGTTAAGATCTGGGTGATGGGTACAATAAAGCATTTCATGCATATCATCACATCTGCATTGTTTAACACAGTACTTAATGGTGTCTACATAAATATTAAAACTTGGCGTGATGCTAATACGCGAAAAAAAGAGATTTCATGATGATAGATTCCAGTCAGTTCAAATACTGGCATAACAATATACCAAGCAGTATGTATTTCACCACCATCCGCAAAGTATGTACTTGTAATACAGAGTATGTAGTATGTGATTTGAGAGTCAGACAATGACACCCACAAGCTTACCAGTAAATTCTTTACTAACTGTCAGTTGGAGATATAAAAATTAATGCTTTCTATATACAGTGACCCTGGAAAAAGTGGTGGTTTTGCTCTAGGACACACACAGGCTTATCTATAATGCTATGCCTAATATGGGAAAATGGACAATGAGGAGAAAAGTAAAAAAGTATATATTTTCACATCTTTTGGGTAAACATTTGGCAAGGCAGTAAATAAATAAACAAACTTTATTTTGTTCCACATTTTATGAAAAACTACTAAAATCTGCATTTATGCACAATAAAACTAAAAGCCTTTATTTTCTTATCAAATATTTGTTCATTATTATTTCAGGGAAAGCTACATTGGTCCTACTACACAATTACAGTTATGCAAAATTATTTACAGTACGTTGCACACACAGACTTTAGTGCCTTGTTACTTGTATGTATTAAGAATTGATTTGGGATAGGGACTTTAATCATGTGGACAAAATATTATTTTAAAGGGAAAGTAATCAGTCCCCTTCAATCTGTCCACATTTTGTTGTGTTGTATATAATATATTTTTATGTACTTTTTTGGGCTGTAAATCTACACAAAATACAGCATAAAGTTTAGACATTTCCGACAATTTACTGAAAATGTAAACCAAATAAACATTCTCATGTTTATAAGTATTCAGGCCATTACACTTCAAATTAATCTCTGATGCATCCTGTGTTGGTTGATCATTCTTGAGTCTCTAAAGCTGTATTGGAGTCCACATGTGGCAAAATGTAGAAGTTTATAGAACACAGTTTATATAAGGCACACAAGTGTCTGTATGGCCTCAAACTTCAGTGTAGGTCAAAGGAAACACCATGCCTTAAAGTCCAAGGAACTCTTCGCAGACTTCAGAGATAGAACCATACCAAGGCAAATAGATTGGGGGAATGTTTGCAAAACATTGGGTTTTATCACAGTTTGTGCAAGTTCAGCTGACCTGCCAGGCCAAAACATGGTTGACTGTGTTCGGGCTTTAGACAGAATCCAGATCTGCAATACATCTACAGAGGATATGAAAAGTCTACACACCCCTGTTAAAAGGTTTTTGTGATGTAAAAGAATGAGACAAAGATATATCATGTCAGAATGTTTTCCACTTTTAATGTGACCTGTAATGTGAACAATCCAATTGAAAAACAAACTGAAATCTTCGAGATATCATTCAAGAGAGGGGTACAAGAATTTACAAAGCATTAGATATACCATGGAACACAGTGAAAATATGGCACAACAGAGACATGACCAAGAACTGGACGTCCCTCCAAAATTGATGAAAAGACGAGAAGAAAACCTGGTCAGGAAGGCTTCGAAGAGGCCAACAGCAACATTAAATAGAGCTGCAGGAATTTCTGGCAAGTACTGGCTGCGTTACAAAGCTGAAGACGAAGAGGAAGTTCACCTTTCAGCATGACTACGACCCAAAGCACACATCCAAATCCACAAAAGCATGGCTTCACCAGAAGAAGATTAACGTTTTTGAATGGCCCAGCCGGAGCGCAGACCTGAATCCAATTGAACATCTGTGGGTGATCTGAAGAGGGCTGTGCACAGGAGATGGCCTCACAATCTGACAGATTTGGAGTGTTTTTGCAGAGTGGGCAAATATTGCCACATCAAGATGTGCTATGCTAATAGACTCCTACCCAAAAAGAATGAGTGCTGTAATAAAATCAGAAAGTGCTTCAACAAAGTATTAGTTTAAGGATCTGCAAACTTACACAACCAGTTTTTGTGAGTTTTATTTTCCCCCGCAAAGGTTTCAGTATGTTATTTAATTGAACTGTTCATTTTATAGGTCACATTAAAGGTGGAAAAAGTTCTGACATGATTTATCTTTGTCAAATTTTTTTTACGTCACAAAAACCTGGCATTTTAACAATTCAATTGGGTTTATAGACTTTATATACTCTGTAGGTAGACGGGGCAGACAGGAGTTGCCAGGCCAAGTAGTCATGACCGAATGACTCAGGTCCTCTTAAGTTTCAACAAGAAGAATTAGAGGGATCATTCTTCAGATCCGAAAGGATACCTCAGAATAGTGTTTAGACTGACCCTCGTTCCCCGACACAAAACTACTGAAGAGTTGAGACTTCAGTAAACACCTAAAGGTTGACACTGTTTGTGGCCTTCATACATGATATATAGTGACTTTTGATGTCTGCTCAGGCATAACATTACACTTTTATATTATGTTCAACAGGTTAATGTTTCTTTGAATCCCTTCTACTATACTTACAGTAGTTAGTCCTTAATACAGCACAGTCACCTTTTATTGATAGTCAATTCATACATTTATGTTGTGTTTGAAGATTGGCCCAGGTCAGCTACAGTAGAGAAAGAGAAGACCAGGGAGAACCAGGATACTGACTTGGTGATCATAGAGTTGCAGAGAAAAGTTACCTGCTGAGAAAAATGCCTCTCAAATAAAGTAACCAGGACACCATATTTTTCTTTTCATTTTCCTGGTGCACTGTGATGTTTGTTGCAGTGAAGTTCTTTCAACTACTTTACTGTGTGGCTTAGCAGTTAGCACTATCTACCTGAGTGACTGTCGACAGTGTACAAGCCATCCAGTCCTCTCTGAGTAGTCTCAGTTAGCATTCTAGCAGTTATACCATATGATTATGTCTGATTAATTCATGATGGGAGCTAAATCGCATTGTGGGGTGGTTGCTGGTGGGTACAACGATTGGGAGGTTGGGTTGGGGGTTATTTTTGGAAAGATACCGTTTGTGTCTTGAATGCATCAGTGTTTCATCCCTGTTGACTGAGATGTGGTTTTCCCTGATCTCAGAATAAATACTGTGTGCATTCTCTGGACAGTCATTCAATGAAATATGTTATATACAGAAAAAAATAAGAAGCAACAGCACCTTCTTTCCTTTCCTAAAAGGAAGGTTTTAAGTGAGAATCATAAGTGTTATAATTAAGCACTCTCCAGTTTTTTTCCAGAGCTGTATTTGTGTTGTATAGTTGTGCAGTCTTTCACCATTTTAGATTGTAACTCTGTGCTTTGGGAAGGGACTGCAGCAGTGCGGATTCGGGGAGTAGGACTGGATCAATGCTGGTTCTCTACAGGGTTTCCTCTCAAGCAGCAGAGATCATGGGGTTCATTGCTCAGCATGACTGTTATCAGTTGATTATGAGAGCTTTGACTGACAGCTTTGATGGGGGGTGGTAATAAGTCCTGTAAAGAGAAACTTAAGCATGATCGTTCAATGTGTTTGTCAAGACCACGAACTGCGAATTGAGGAGCACTTCAACAACAACTCCGAACTCCAACGCATGTGGCCGGGCATCCAAACTATCACAGACTACTGGCCAAAGAACCCTACCCACAAAGCCAGTGACGTCTCCTACACCCATGAGTAAAAACAGGTTCTAAGCTCGCGCCGACAGGGACAACAGAGATCCAGCCATTAAAGCTGAACTCCTCCCAGATTATCCACCACAGGTGTGTCATCTGCACTGAGCAGGGTCAATGCAGGTCCTGATGGCGTCCCCGGAAGTGTGCTGGTAGGTAGGCCTGATCAGTGACAATAACAAGTCAGACTACAGGGAGGAGGTCGAGCACCTGGTGGCATTGTGCACTGTCAACAACCTGGTCCTCAACACAAAGAAAACCAAGGAGCTCTGTGGATTACAGGAAGTCTACAGGCTGCAGCCACACCACAGTGCTCATCGATGGCACTGAAGTGGAGCGTGTGTCCAACTTCAAATTCCCGGGTGTCCACATCTCCGAGAACTTCTCCTGGACCCTCATCTCTGGTCAAAAGGTCGCATGCCTGTACTTTTCGAGGAGGCTAAAGAAAGCCTGCCTGTTCTCCAAGATCCTTGTGAACTTTTTCCGCTGTACAATTGAGAGCATTCTGACTAACTGAGCCACAGCGTGGTCTAGTGATTGCGCCGTAGCCGGCTGGAAGTCCCTGCAAACGGGTGGGGAAAACCACCTAACTGTTCCGGCACCAGCAGGCTCAGGAACAGTTTCTTCCAATCTACTGTAACCCTGCTGAACTCTGTGACCCATCACTAACCATACACTCCCCCGCCTCCCAAGGACCTTGTTGCATTCCTCCCTTTGTACTACTCTGACACTGCCTTGCAAAGTCTGATAATGGTAGTTTTCAGTTGTTACAGGTACGTGTCTACCTTGGGAACTTCACTGCTGCTATCCCTGCATTTCAGTTCACATGCACCTTGTACATTCAAGTTGCTTCTTTGCACATTTAGTATTGTCATCGTACCTGCAATTTAATAGTTGTTACATGCACATGTCTACCTCGGGGGGCTCATTGCTGCTAAAATGCCATTCAGAATTGCCATTTGTACCCAAACAACTATTACCCCATTGTAACAAACACTAAACTCTATTTGCCTTAATTGCACATTCAGTATTGCCATTTGTACTGCATTTGCCTTCTTTGCACATCTATACATTCCACTTGTAATATACACATACTTAATACTTGTAAGTACATTTTCTGCCCACTTCTATTTAGATGCTAACTGCATTTTGTTGCACTGCTCAATGACAAAGTTTAATCTAATCTGATGAGCCAACTAAAGTGTTAAGGCCCATGATTTCATGAGACAACGAATAAAAGGTTCTGGAGTGGTGGTAAGACAAAAGTGTAGAGATAAAATATTTCTTAGAATATCTGTAAAATTTAGCAGAGCGGGTGCTATGACATGGTCATATATGGCCACTAGAACTGGTTCAGTTGTCTTCACAGAGAATGGAAGTGCTGATAGCAGCTGCAGAATCCATTATGATGTATTGTACATGGAAAGGTCTCGTCTGCCAAGTACAATTTCCAAACAAAATGCTTTTGATTGTGATGAAGGCACCTGTCACTGGCATTAGTTAATTTGATCTTACAAAGACTTATGGTTTTATTTTTGGCCTAAGATGGATTCCAAATCGTTTCAAGACACTCAATTATATACACATCATGATTTCCTGTAAACCACTCCAAATCTCTATCCTTGTATGGAACTATTTCAGAATAAAGCGTTTCCATTTTTATGTTTTGTTGATTATCTCACACAGATTCAAAATCATTCAATGAATCACAGTTCAATGACCCACAACTCTAACCTTTTCCTGAATAGCACTTAATGTATTGTCTTCAAATTCAAATACACCTACCTACCTTGTGGAATTATGTCTAATGCTTTCAGTTCAGTAAGAAATGAAATAATTCATAAAACTACACCAGGAAAAGGTATAAAAAATGTATCCACTGATCATTAACTTTTCAATGTTTTACTGCCTAGATATGAATTCAGCATAGCCTAAAATTAGGCATACAGTAGGTAATGCACTGCAAATCTGTCAGCCAACATTTAACCAAACCAGGCCTTCACAGTGTTTTAAATACACTTGTGAGAAAGAGATTAAAAAGAAGTTGCTTATGGAAATAAAAATATCTCAGGGCTACCAAAACATTTTGGCAACCTCCAAATAATTATATTGAGGGAGGCACAAAATAAGAGAGGCATTTAAAATCCACATTGACTGAGCTGAGCATGAACTTAGTGAATTGTGGGCCATGCCTGTCCTTTAACACTTACACCTAGCCTACTGATGGACTCAAGGTATGTTTGTTTTTAATCAGTACAGATGAAGCTTGTCATTTTGTACGGTATTAAAATTATTACCTGTCTCTCTTCTATGATGTTTTCACTGTATGGCTTTTGCCACTGGCCATTTTAATAGTCTACAAACCAATTGTACTAGCATCTTCCTATGTGGAATTGCAAGATTGAAGATAAACTTTACCCGGCCAAAGCTTTTTCATTTCATGGCTCAACAACGTTAGTTTCTTTTTCATATGTGAATGACACTGTTGCAATAATTATCAATATATGTGATGATAACAGACTTTTTTATCAAGTGAAAAGGCGAGTGATTCGTAGAAACCCCTCCTCTTTTACTGCACAAGGGGTAGTGGTCCATCTTGGTTTCCTTCATGGATGCCATACACCTATCGCACCCATTAAAGCTCCGTCTCTGCCCTCAGTGTTGTGTATTTCTGGCTTCTACACCCTTCCAATATTAGGAGTGGGAATTTCCGCTTACATCCTTGTTATTATCACCGTTCTACCTTTTCAGAATAATTTAAATTTCAACATGCTTTTTTGTTATCGTTTTGCTTCAAATTACCATAATGTACTGTCAAATATAGTCCAGCTACCTGCCTTGCAAATTACCCTAACCTAATGACAAGGATACCAAAGGACAAAACAAGCCCTTTATGTCAGATAGAAAGTAGTCTCTGTGGCAGATACGGTGTAAAAACGCATTTAGATATATCCCCATGACAGTTCCCCGGTACTGTATGTCCAGAGTATTTCTAATTTGTATTATCTTCCTCACCTTGTTTTTCCCAAGCTATCATCACAAATAGAATGGTGTCTGTGCCTTAAGGCAATGGCTATTGATTTACATTGGATGTGAGATGCTGTAGTCTGAGCAATGGATTCTATTTGTCAGGCCACGTCGAGGAACACTGCACTGTACTGATAGACAACAGAACTGTCACATTGGCTGAAAGGATGGCTCTGTAAACAATGGTTTTATTATGCTTACTGAAGCAATGTGCTCTGCACATATAGGTTATATTTTTTACTTTCACACACATTCTCAGCTATTTTATCCAATCAGATATTTTCAGGAAAGGTCCAGATTCCAAAGTTCCACAGGAGAAGCAACCGCAACTGACAGTCACTTAGAACAGTGTTCGTCCACCATGCTCCTGGCCGCCCCCTGCCCTGCACGTTTTCGATCTCTCCATGCTGTCACACCTGATTCATATGATCAGCTCATTATCAAGTCCTTCAGGAGCGACATCAGGTATGTTAGGGCATGGAGAGATCTAAAACATGCAGGACAGGGGGCGTCCAGGAGCAGGGTTGACAAACACTCACTTATAAGTATGGCTGGGGGATAGTGACATTAAAACATACCTTGAGAACACAAACTTGTAAGATTCATTTGCTGTTTGTTTTCATTGTTGTTTCAAATTTTATTGTGCTCAACATACAGCTCTGGAAAAGATTGAGACCACTGCACCTTGAAAAAAAGTTGGAAAGGAAGGTTTTGAGTGAGGAACAGAAGGGTTAAAATTGCAATTTGAATGCTTTAGTTCCTCGCTGAAATCTTTCCTTTTCAACTTTTTTGGAAAGGAAAGAAAAAAGGACAGTGGTCTCTTAATTTTTTCCAGAGCTGTATATCCCTCTACTGCACTCTGTTGCCCTCAGGTAGCACAACTTGTTGTTAACCCCCATACACTCATCAATTTTTTTTATTATTTCAACCAATCACAGTGCTTGTAAACATGTTCAAGACAAATCCAATGATATATGGGAGTGTCCATCATTTGGAGGCGGGAATGCTTTTATGAAGAGCAACCTTGTGGGGACATGGTGTGATCAACAGGTAAGATCAACTGAATGTTTAGCGTGTCTAAATTAATATAATATGTAAATAAAAATGAATCTGTGTGTATGAATGTCTTGAGAAGCATGTTCAATAAGTTTTGGTAAGATTTCGTTTTTTTAAGATTTCCACTTTTCATGGAGCTCTTCATGCTCCATGTTGAACATGTTATTCTATGTAATATTACAGCCTTGTTCATTGTCATCATATTAATGGATCTTCACATAAAATAGATAATCAATTGTTCTATGGCGGAAGTAAGGATCCTGATCTCGCTGTTAGGGACATTACAGCATTTTCTTTTATCTACATTCATTGATTCTGTGCTGTTTATATTTTGGTTGTTTTCGTATGAAATGCAGAGTCTTCTAAATAAATATGAACAGGAAGGTGAAGCTGTATGCCTTCTTTTCTGTGCCATCTTGCTGTGAAAGAGCAGAAAGAGCAGTGCTTGGAGCAGGAGACCATCTAAGTGCTGGGATATCCCAACACTACGTAGAGAAGAATAAGGCAGTCAATCTCAGATTTTGAGATTAGATTGGATTCAACTTTGTCATTTAACTAGTACAAGTACTACAAAATGCAAATTTGCATTTATCTAGCAGTGCAAATAGAAGAGGTCAGAAAAGTATTATGTATATGTAGGTTACAAGTGGAATCTATAGATGTGCACTGAAAGCAAAAAGGAGGGCAGAAACAATTACAAGTATTAAGTATAGTGTATGTTACAAGAGCAGGGCTCAACGTGAATTGTTATTGAATTATTTGAATCTTTACAGCCTTAAATAATTTTTTGTGTCCCTACCTTCCAAAAGTTGTTATTTATCAGTGTTACAACATATGACCAAATAGTTTTGCTACAACATGTTTAATTGTCTATGAAGTGCATTCTGTATATATAAAACATAAATAATATTTTCTTATATTTATTTCATAACATCTCTAATTATAAAAATCTATTTAAAAAAAGTTAACAAACATTTCACTATTACACAAAACACTAACTCTTTCATCCCCGGGGAACATGACCAACAGCCGGTTCATCGTAATTATTAGGTTTGCAGTTGTTGTAAAGTCGTGCCATCACCCAGTGGACATATACATTTTAAATTCCGGATTGCCAACCCGCCTGGCAGTCATGAAGACCAGTTGCTTGTTTCTATTGGCCTCTCTGGTCAGGGACTGTTTGCTTAATTTGTTTGTAAAAGGCCCACATTTGTCCGCTCTTGCCGGAAATTTACCACAGATGACACAGTGCATCTGAGATCCATCAGTCGAAACAGGGAAATTATTTCAAGCACTGAGCTAAAAACGTTCGCTTTCGTTTGAGCTCGTAGTTATCCTTCGCTGCCTTCACTTGAGTGATTCGCGCGGGTTTGTTGAAAAACAATACCAGACAACCACGAGTAACATTACTGCTCAACCCTTGACTGGCCCTCAGCACACGCCCAAAGAGCTGCATTTAGTTTTTTGTGCTAGATTATGAAACAACTGGCAGATGTCGAGTATATAATGCATGAAAAAAATGCAGCTGACCATGACTTTTTACTGGCCCAGGGCCATCGGCCATCGCTATTGTCGAGCACTGAAGTGGGATTCATCGTTGTGTGGGAACAAATGGACATTCTGAAAAGCAATCTAAATGCGCAATCGAGACAGTTGGGCAGATGTCCCCTTGGACTGCACATCACACTGGCCGATCATGAGTGACAGCAAGTTCTTGGGTGCACAGGCACACCAAAGGTTTTGTGCAAAAAATTTAATGCACATCTTTGTTTCACCAGCTAAAGCACACTGCTCTTAAAAGTTTCACATGGAACGACTTTGCTTGCTGAAGCAGACTAGAAGCTGCTGAAGCAGACTAGAAGCTGCTGATTACACTTTGAGTACTTGGTTCACATTGTTGCGTGGTCTTTATTGTCATGTTACAGGTCAGTTATTAGTCATATTGTGATATGAAAATTTGTTTTTTCTGCCTTTTCTGATTAAATACATTTTTGGGAAATTCATGAGTTTTCTTGGTGTTTAAGTACTCTTGTGGCAGAGGCAACAAAATATGTTTTGGGGGGGCTGGTGGGGGGGGGCAGAAAACTCCTAAAAATCATTTATACATGATAAGTAATCCTAGGTAACCCAAGAAAATAACTGAAATAATTTTCTCAATCTAAAACCTAAATGTGTGCAGTTAGAGGGACATTCACAGTAAATTGTCCTATGAGTAAATCTTATGATCAGCTCATTCTAAACACTTCAACAAGAATGTGAATCATACAGTACCATGCTTACAGATAACCCGGAATGAATAGTCAATTGATTTCTCAATCACGATTATCTGCAATCATGGTAGTGTTAACATTACTCTAACTGAATCCTATTTTAATCTTGTTGAAAATAACATTTATTATACAATTGACATTGAATTCATCATTATCCCTCGTTGAAATGATTAATATCTCTCTGACTTCAAGGTGATACTAGACTTACAAAATGCATCTTGACATGAATGTAGTAGGAGGCAAAAAGGGTGGCTTCCTTACACTTTCATACATTAATCTCACTCACTTATATTAAATTGAAACCATTTAAATACTCCACTTTGCACAAATAATTTGCATAGCCAAGTTGAAAGTGTAAGAGTCAAAGAACGCGTAATTAGAGGTGACGATTCCAACACCTAATAAGAGATCTAATTAAGAAAAATGAATAAAGTGTCAGCTCCCTTCTCAGCGACTGCACCAGCAGAAGATTAATTGCTGGCTGAGCTAATTTGATTTGTAACAAGGAAAAGGATGACCTGGTAAGTCTGTTAAAAAGACCAACTCAAGAGCATATGACATTAATAAAACATGAACACAGGATTTAGGGCAGGAAAGTGAGTGTTCCTCTACTTTTAGTCTGGGGATGATATGTTACCTAACAGTGGCTAATGTTTTGAAATAGTCATTAAAACTGAACGATGAACGACAATTTATTTTAGCCCACTGACTAGTTTAAGGGTAAGAAACCATCAAACTTCTAGTTGGAATATAGTGAAATGTACCTTTATGTGAGTGACTGCCTCCATGAAAAAGGGCGATAATGTGACAGAAGATCAGTTCTTTAAATGGGAGTGTATCAGAGACCCAGCTGAGAGCTAGTAGTACAATCCGAGTCTGGGTCAGGTTTCTACTGCTCGTACTACATCCCAACAACCACACAGTCAACCCTGAAAACCACAAATAACACGAGGATCAGTTGTTAGAAGGGAAATTAAAACGGTCTGAAGGAAAAGGTGCAAATGAAATCTCCGCCCTCTGCTTTTAGATAAACCAAGTAGTCCTGCGGTGCAGTGTGTGTGAGAGCCCTGGCAGAACAGAGTCACAGTGAATGTCATTGATCACTGCTTATTCAGCCCAGAGACCTGGGAGAAAGGCCTCTCTCTGAGGCATACAACAAGGCACAGCTTCAAAGGTCATCAAACTCAAGCATCAAACAGAAAATAGGCTCAGTGTTTGTGTCACAATTCCACCATTTTATATCCAGTTATTATGCTGTTGGAATACATTGTGCACCACTATAAGACTTGATAGATATTTTAACATTCTATCATTTTAGTCATACTGCATGCCTATTGTAGTTTTGTATAGTAAACTGGGATCCTGATGTATTATTAAGCTATTACCGGGGTGCTAATAAGTTGGCATATCTTGGCAGAAATTGGAAATGCTTTTTAGGTGGATGCAACACTTTTGAAAAAGCAAAACTTTTGAGGCGATTCGCAACAACCATTCGCAACCAAAATCAAAGGTTTTGTTGCGAATCGTCAACTGAGGTGCAAAAAAAAAACACATGGAGAAGAGGCGCAAAATAACAGCAAAAGACTTGAGAAGAATTAAATGTGAAGCTACCAGGAACCGATTATCCCCGGTGCCAACTGCAACCTACCTGAAGTGTGCAGAAATACAAGAATTAAAGAAGCAAGCAAGCAAATTTATTTATATAGCACAATTCATACATAGAAGCAATTCAATGTGCTTTACAGTGTAAATAGAAATAATGCAATAAAATCAGAAACAGTTTACACAGAGGTTATGCTCCATCACACGCAACCAAGTACTCCACTGCTTGGCTAGCCAGCAAGGGACATAAAGATGCCAGAATAATGACCTGGCCCTCTTCCTCTCCCCAATAAAATGTATTTTATAAAGCCCTTTTTACATCAGCAGTTTTCACAAAGTGCTATTTCAAAACACCTGGCCTTATACCCCAAGGAGCAAACAACAGTATGGTTGAACTTCAGTGGCTAGGAAAAACTCCCTAAGAAGGCCGAAATTTGGGAAGAAACCTGGAGAGGAACCATGCTCAGAGGGGTGACCAGTCCTCTTCTGGCTGTGCCGGGTGAACATATTTAAAGTCCAAATTGTTATAATGAATCGATGCATGTGGGCTGATCCCAGAGTCTCTGCTGATATAAATTATATTGAGAATTTGTGGGCCCTTCTCAAACGTGAGACAGTCAGGGACAACAATAAACCTCTTTGAACAGCATTCGGGAGTATGTGGTTGCTGCTTCAGTGAAAGTTGATCATGAACTGATCAAGAAACTGACAGACTTCATGGATGAAAGTCTCATGACAGTTATTGAAAAGAAGGGTGGTTATATTGGTCACTGAATATTTTAGAAAGGACACCATTTTGAATGAGTTCTCATTTTTTATTACTTACTAACTATTTGTTACAGTTACTTTAGAAATTGAGAATAAACACATGAGTTAGGAGAAATATTTTTTAACGTTTCGTTTGTTTAACTTTCAGGTTTGAGGTTCAATTACAGTTTAGATTGACATTTATTTTTCAATATTAAAATATATCTTGAGAAATAAAATGTACCTAATACTTGTGCACGCTGTGTATAGCATTAGTCTAACCACACCTAACAAAAAAAACACTTGTAGGAAAGATTAGCTACCTACTTCATTCATATGTTATTGGAAGTAGTTAGCTAGAGGATATGTAAGCTAGATTATCAAATGTTCTGGAGCCAGAGAACACAGTTGCACGTAGCAATGGTAGCCTCTACTCTACTATGGTAACCAGCACTGTGCGTTTTAACTTTCTAGGTACAATGTGCCTGCATGTGGTCATAAAGGCAGTCTGAATTTCGAATATTACAATTGCTGACCATCATCCCTTTGCTCCGTTCTAAAGCCACTCATATAATGGAGTTCTCTTCATAAAAAATGGGGGGGGTCAAACATGTTCCACTCATGTATTATGCAACCTACGCCAATGCCTCAATGACATCCCTGCCGAAGAACAGAAGGTGTGTATGGTGGCTATAGGAAATAGTTTGCTAGTGCCAGTGCGAATTCACCAAATTCTACCGGTGGTTTCATCAATGTAATGTTTCAAAGAAATCAATGTTACCATGATAGATTACAGTATGTAGTTTGAGGTGTTTTGGAGAAGTTTTCCGCTTGCAATGCAGCAATGTGATAGCGGTACAAATCGTATCCATTCATGAATTTGGGCAATGCTAATAACGTTAAATACAGACTGGGACAGAGCTGAATAATGGATTGTTTGAAAATAAATACTATGTGTATTTAGGAATATCTCTTGGTAAGTGAATTTTGGATGAACTATCCCTTAAATCTGTGTTTGTGAAATCCGCCCTTGAGGTCAGCTTTAAAAAATGAAAGGGGAGTTTCACCATAGTTTACCTAGTTAAAGAATTACTAATTTTAGCACTGATACATTAACCTAAGACGACAACATTTCAACACAATCTAAAATTATCTAAGAGAATACAGAAATATCAACTTCTTTTGTATTCATCTGTCCTAATATTCCACAAGTTCAAGCATTCATGCACTATTGGTGCCAGAAATGTTGGGGTAGCTTAAATGAAGCCAGACAGAGGTCAGGGGGTGCTGACCACTCCAGGCACCAATCACTTGTGTACAGTATTATGGTTTCAACTCAAATGACCTGAGTATCATGGAGGATTTGCTAAATAATAGAAAATATAGCTACTCTTAAAATCTCACTACCTTTTCAGTATTCACAAAATATAGTGTACTATTTAGCATGCAAGTTCCATTCCTGCACGCACACCTTTTTATAAAATATGTGTGAAAATATCTCACTGACCTAGAAATATCTCCAAAATGATAAAATCCACCTAATGGTCCCCCAGGGTGAATTCCCCTTCAATGCTCAACGCTGCCTTTTCATTGTTATAGCCTAATGAAACTAGTGTACTGCTATATTGCCTATGACCAAATGCACTAGTTAAAATATCAGATCCAATGGACAATTAAGCAATCACATGGGGGATCAATTGAGTAAATGAAATAAAACAGAAAATGTCTCATGGGCAATCAAAATAAGACTTAGAAACCTAGCTATAATCCAAAACACTTAAAATATTAAAACTGTATTGTTTGATTGCACGCACGCACGCACGCACACACGCACGCACGCACGCGCACACACAGTTTATAGAGAAGGCTTTATATAGCTTTAACATAAAAAGTTACTAAAAATGTGAAAGCCAGTCACCTAACAGAAACATATTAACCAGCTGCAAACTTGTTCTCAGAGAATTTGGAGTTTTGGCGTCAAGGGACGTTTTAAAAACGGCTTCATGTCTTGCACCTTTCCCACCCTCCAGCGTCAGCATCTGCTGAGGTGTTTTGTTGCTCTTCTCTCCCTGTGTCATAGGCAGAGTGTGTAGTCATACAGAGTGGGGACATACAGTGTGGGCTGCTAAGAAGGAAAATCCAGGGGGAGCCAGGGCATGAAAGAAGCATCCCTTAATCATGATTCTACATGGTCCAAGAGAGGCAGGCACGTTTAGAAAGATCTAAAAAGGTCTGAGGGAAAAGTTGTTGATGAAACCTCTGCCCTCTGCTTTCGGTTATACCTGGGAGTGAAAAAATGACTGAGTAAACGCAGTGGGAAAAAGTGAATATGATCTATTAAAAAGGTGAGAAGAATGTATAATAAAGGTTACCCACAGTACGTTAAACTCCCAATATACACTGGGTGGACATTAGGCTGGTGGAACCACAGCCTGGATGGTTACTTCCCTAATCGCAGGCTACACTGGTGCCTTGGCCTAATCAAGCAGCGCTTCGGAAAAACATGAGTTGAACAATGTGCTTCACCGCAACAGATTGCTGGTATGGTGAAGCACAGCACTATGACTGTGGATAACAGCCCCAACTGGTTGAACCAGTGAACAGTGCTGTGGAAAGCTGTAAAGACTGGAAACAACACCTGATTCTGTATCTCTGGCCGCTGCCACAAATCAAAAAGCACAAGCATATCGGGTATGTGGCATTATTTTCGTTATATGAGCTTCTTATCTAAACTTTAAGTAAAATGATGTCACAGCTGGTATGGAAGGACAACATGTATTTTTTTATATACAATAAAATGTTCAGTATCAGATGTTTTTGTTCTCTGTAGCCTTATGCTGTTGCTGCAAAGAAGAGGTCACAGTTCAGACTAGGTTTCTGCTGATGCACCACAATGCTTTCTTTCATCCAAGAGATGTCCAGGTGGTGCCTGTGCAGTCTGATCAAAACCAGACAAACTAGACATTTTTGAGAAAATTGAAAAGAGTTAAGAGGAAGAGGCGATGAGTATAACTTGCCCTGGCCCAAAATCAAAGGCTGGAGAGAAACAGGCTCACCGAATATACAGCTCCAGGAAAAGAGACCACTGCACCTTTTTCTTTCCTTTCCAAAAGTCAAAAAGTTAGGTTTTGATTGAGGAACAGAAGCGTTCAATTTGCAGCGGTCTCTTAATTTTAACCCTTCTTTTCCTCACTCAAAACCTTCCTTTCCAACTTTCTCTGAATATTAACTTTGTCCCACTATATTATCATCTGTTTCTATCAGTCCGAGAACCAAATTGTCTCAAGCAAAAAATTTAAAAGTACTGGAAAAAAATATATGTTTTATTGATAAATATACTCTTTTAGCTAGGCCAGCACAAATTTATATAGGAATATATTCTGTATAAATTATATATTTAGCAATTTTCAAAATGTTAAGTTTCTGAAACTCAACATGCGTGATGAACCAGATATCATGTTATAACAAATCTATCCGCTTTTACAGGAAACTAAACAAAGCAGCTACAACTTTCTAGTACACACATCTGAGATGGTTATGATGTCATTTTTACCAAAAATAAAAAGGAAAAAGGATTTTAACAAAATATTGAGCTATCCAATAACTGGGATTCAGCGTCAATATTACAGTAGGGAGTGGTATTTTTTAGCCATGTCGCTAACCAACTTGCTGAAAATAACAATATTTCCCCAGAAATAATTTTCAGTGACAAGCTAGCTAACATTTTTATGTCACTAATAATCACAAAATATTGACAATTGGTCAATTCATTACTCTGTAAAACAAAACATTTAAAAACCGCTGTTGCATATGCCGATATTAAGGGGGTCATACACTATCGACTGTATCTGTGATGCCATGAAGTATCCCAACATGTAGTCCTTTACAAACAGAACAAAAGGAGAAGCTTGTGGAATCAATACTCCCAAACATGAGTTGGTTTCCTGACCTGAGGGTGCTTTAATAAGGCAAAGACAAGACATCATTTAATTGACAATACCTTAAGACTGTCTGCAGTAATTTAGATTTTAATGAGAGGACGGCTCCTCAGGATTCTCTTCTTATGTCTTCTACCATGGTTTATTATAGTTTCTGCAGATGTCATTATGTTTTTCTTTAGCTTTGCCAACTGCAGTTTGTTGGTTTTCTATCCCTGTTTTCTCCTCTGTTACAGACGCTCCTCGGGTACACACCTACTAATCTTGTGTCCTCTACCCACACAACATGTGGATTTTCCAGCTGCTTTTGGAACAGTTGAACTGTTCATTTCATTCATTTTTTTACTCTCCTTTCCTCATTTGATCTCACCCTTTCGCAGTCCGCACCCACTCACAAGGCAGGCAATGTGCTTCACCGAATCTTCGTTAGATGCGCTGTCGACTAATCTCACTGCGGTTTCCAGCACCTCTCTAATCACTACATTCTCTCCTCCATTTCTCCGCCTCCAACAGCCCCCACCCAACTAATCACAAACTTAGTTACTGCTCACCTACTATTCTCTCCGTACCATCATATAATCTCTTCCATCTGCTCTTCTCTTTTGTCGCCGGATTCTGCCTTTTTGCCAGCTGTTTTCCCATTGTCTCAGCAACTATGTGAGTTCAGAGAACAGGAATGTGGGCTGCTGAGTGAAAACCAAACTTCCAGATCACCATCATTCCTTTCACTTCCTCCTCATTACCCTCTCTTCCTCTCTAGCATCTTCAAAATCCATCCTCCATCAATGCAAAATTCCATGTTTCCTTTGTCTCCAGGAAGATTTTCCCCTCCTTTTCATCTTTCACTTCATCTTCTCTGTCTCTCTGCATTTGACTTGATCTCACAAAGAACTGTGGTCTACACATTAACCTTTTTTTTTCAGTCTCTCCACTCAACCCAGACCACAGTCCTCTTTATCATGTAGGTTCTTCTCACTGCCCAAGCTAAACAAACCGTGAAAATATTCATCACATAATAAATCAGCCAGCAAACAAGGCTACGGTTTGAATTTCCCGGCTTGACCCATTTGGGAGTAAGGGGGGACAATGAGCATGTCGAAGCGGATCTATGCAATGCTCACTCGCTCTCTGGCTTTCTTAATTGCTGGGATTAGTCATTTCTGTACAGTTTTGAGTGCTGATGTTCTTTCTCCCTTTATGGCAATCAGTAATCCACCTGTTGAGTCGAGTGAGGAGGGCAGCATGCGTAACTGGCTGCAGTGCTGAGCAGGTCTCGAACATTTTGTGGTGGCAGCTCTCTGTTTGTGTCAGCTTTGCTTTCATAGCACTTAGACCAAGAGTTCTGGAAATGCACTGTCCAAAATGTTAAATCTCTTTCATCACCTGGTTTAGTGGGACGAAGCATTTCCATTCATAAATTCGTATAATGCTAATAACACTAATTACGGACTGGGACAAAACTGAATAATGGATTAAAAAGAAAATAGCATCATACTTAAAGGGATGACCTGTCCCTTTAAGTTAAAATTCAATAAACATGAAATGTTAAAATTGCACTGAAACTGTGTAAAAAATCCTTTATATATAGTGGGATTATTCACGCATGGAGCACCCCCTTTGTCAGGATCAAATCAGTCAGTCAATGAAATGTATTTTAAAAGCAGTTTAACATCAGCAGGTGTCCAAAAATATTTGATTGTACAAATCCCCAGCTTTGAACATGAATGGATGAAATAGACATACAGGGTCAATGAGAAACTCTAGTAAGGCCTCTGGTGGACCAGTCCAAAAGAATTTTCCTGGTCCTTGACGTTTCCTCAGGGCGGTGTTAAATGAAAGGTAGGGAAAACAACAGGAAGCATGCACACGCACGCACACACACAGTTTCTGTAATAGATTCCAAAAGAAAACTCAGAAGCCCACATGCACACGCACGCACACACACTTGAAATTTGTTATTTCAGTTTCTCTGGAGATTTAAAAGCCAGTCTGGCCCAGCCTCCTGTCTAATATCCAGGTGTGGGGGGTTGAAGGTTTAGCCAGCACTGAGCAAGTGGGAAAAGGGAGTAGGAGACCTGGCAAGGAGGTCTGCTAGTTGTAGATTGATGTGAGCCTCACCAGATCTCTATAGGTCTGTTGCTGTGTGGCAACTCAAACACACAAACACACCCAGAGCCAATCGACAGGCTTACCTTTCCAACCCCAGATAATGGAAAACACACACAGCTATCAACAGCAGATACATTATTAATTCTAAGTAGGAATCCAATAACAATGTGTCTTTCTCAGTTCAGGGCAAACAGATCTCCCTGTATGTGATTTCTTCAAAGAAGGGCACCAAATAAGTTGGAAGCGCTTTATACTACCTATAATGAGTGTCTAATTTATTATTCGATTATTAAGCCATATTATCTTTTGAGGCACCACTAATTTCGTTTAACTTCAATTTGATATTTTACACTACAAAAGCCCTTGTGGACAGCCCCATCCTGCCCAAGATGAGGCATTCATTTTTATATGCAATATTAAGATGTTTTTTGTTGTATAATTGCAATTTGAAATATTTGACACATTATAATTGTCTGTCTGCTTCCTCTACAAATGAAGTTGCCTATATCACCCCACACCTCACTGCTGGCTTGGCTCTAAAGCTAAGCAGGGTCCACTCGGGTTGATCCAGGGATTTCGAAGACCAGACGCTGGTGAAACTGATGCTGAAGGGCCAGTTAGGGCATTAGTTGTATTTCACAGTAAATGTACAAACTGAATGATTGGTTTGTACATTTACGTCTACAATGAAAGCTTTTGTGTGCATTGTAAGACTGCACATTTTGAATGCTAGACTGGCTACATGACATTTGAATAGTTTGGAGGTTTTCTTTACTTTTATACTTATTTACTATATTTATATACCATTTAAAGACTATAAAATGCTATTTGGAGAACAGAAAAACACATCAGCCATTATCACTGTAACTGTTGTACCTTCATTTAAAGTCATGTCACAAAGCAATTAGCTTCTACCTCAATGCTATGCACCAGGATTAAAAACTTTAATTAAGTTTAGTGTCAAGTGAAGCACAAAGCTCTCTTGTTTGTAATAAAGTCAAATTAAAATGAAGACTACATTCAGTACCATTATCTGTCCATTTGATTGATTATACTGCAACTATCACTTCAAATTCCAGCACCACACTGTCATTTACAGGAATCTGGCCCATTGTGAGGTAATTACCGCTGTTAAATAGCTGCATCATGGGAAATAAACAGATTGTTGAAAAATAAATGATAGAGGTAGAAGGCTTTCAAAGTGGTCCTCTAGTCCTCTGCACGTGTCCGCTATCTTTAACTGAACAGAACTACTCTAGAGCTACTGTAATGCATGCTATGTATTTTAAGTTGATAGTATAAAAACAAACAATCGTGACATTGCACATTTTGAGATTAAAATACCCAATTTGGCAGTAATGTGAGGGGCCATTGTGAGTCAGACTGGTTACTTTCTTCAACGTGGCTGCGTCCACTACAACAAGAAAGGGGGGTTTGTAGTTCATAATCTGCCTGATGCCTCTCCTAACAGTTGAGCAGTCGTTACTACGGAAACTGCTTTTCCAGACTGTCTTTAAACTACACTAATTCCTGATTTGATCTTTCACTGCTATGGGCTTCGTCTTTGTCACAGCGGAGGCCCCAAAGCCCACAAGGGCCCCATGACTTGTTGTTGCCACAAACATTTAATAGTGCTGTAAACATGGCCCAGGGTTTTATCATGTCTTGCTCAACATTTTGCCAGTTGCATGTATCTGTTAAGGTCATGTTCAAGGCTTTTGTGTTTAAGCAGGGAATTCCGCAGTTTAGCCATAATTCCCAGTCACTGAAAAAGAGGTGAGTGAGAAGTCCATTTCAGCTTTTATCAGGACTTTTAGCGCTTTTATTTTGTTTTCAAGAGCATACATTTAAAACGAAATGACCTTGAACAGCACTACGGGGACATTGCATTCTGAAGTGAATCAGAGACTGCCTCCCTGGCTGCCCGCCTCTTTCCAGTCCCATGGACACAGCTTGAAATCCAAAAACCAGCTGCTAGTAATGTCTCTAATTATATTCAGTAGCTCATTTGGGTGAAAGAAATTTGCACTTCTTATTGCAAAATGGAACAAACAAACAAACTGCAGCATTACTGGACCACTTGGATGGACTCCATTCAAGTAATCATGGGACGTTTAAAGACAATTGGTTGCACCACAACTCATTCAGGTGTGTCAAAGCAAAGGGAGCGAATTCTTACGCAACCATTCTGTGCTTGGCTAGCTACAATGACTACCACTTGATGTCCAATCTGGATCCACTTCTCGGGGTGGTATAACTATGACCTGAATTCCCTATGAATTCTGGATATTGTAGTTCACATAAAACCAGAAAATGTAAGATCTTTCTTTTCGTGAGAAACAGAAATGCCCATGTGGAATCTTGGATTCATCTTGGAATTTCGTACCTCTGTTAAAGTGACACTGTCGAGCAAAGACGGGTCCCCAATAAATGTCTAGCTTGAAATATGATGACTAATGGAGGTTTGATAGTGATTTTAAACATTCAGGCCAAAATGGGGGCTTAAATAAAAAATTTAAGCCCCCATTCACAAAGGTCTCAGAATGCTTTAATAAATAATATTACATGTTAATAACATATTAGTGGATGTATACAGTGGCAAAATGCCCCTTTAAATATCACTGTTTGGAAAGAAAATTCATACTCTAAATAATTATAATCAATATTTTATTGAAATATGGAATTTACTTTTTTTATGTTTTTATACTCCGTTTGGTAACCTTTTCTTGGTTCCCTTATTTTGATATATCCAAATAAGCCTAAATCTTTAGATCAACATCTGGAAATCACGTGGGTCAATATGCGTGAGGACACGCAAACTCACCGACCTTGTAGGTTCACAAGTCACCTGAGCAAGTTGCCTGAGCGCTGTTTAGAACAGGAAATCCTCGATATTTTGAACAGGAAATCCTCACTATTTAGAACAGGAAATGCTAAATTTTAACTCAAGGCCCACAGAATCCAAGAGGCAAATACACATTTACAAATACATTTGTAGTTAGTTATATTATGCAACAAAAAGTTGCCTAATTTTCCTTTTCCCGCTGACGTGTGCACAGGAATGTAGTGCTGGGCCAGGCTCTCTCCAGGTTTAACAGAGCTGTAACTATACTGAGGACAGCCTGTGGAAACTCACCAGGGGAATATTTACTTTAGTCAGTGGCACATCGGCAGCATCAGTCAAGCATAGCTATAGGTTTGACATTTACCGTGGACAAGCAGAGAGATATGTTCTACAAATACGAGTACATATCCCTGGCAGATCTGACCTCAGTCTACTACATGGCTGACCGCATTCTCACAAAAAATGAGGTGATAGAAAAGTAAAGGCGCATGTAGTTTCTTGCAGTTTCCCGGATATTGGCTTGTGGTGGAATTGTTTCTGCATTTGTTATGAATAACCCAATGTATTTATACTTGAGAGGAAACAACTGTGGTTTTCCCCCAAAATTGTCCACTCTACATCCTCACTTCCGGGTTAACCATAATCTCGGTTAACCCAGAAACGCTCAAATTCTGGGATTTGTTACAAGATGAGGTATAACAAAGGTCAACAACCCTCCCTTGCAGATTACAAACAATGTACTCTTCATTCCAAAATGGTAAAGATGTCCAAAGTACCAGAACTCATGCTGCTATTGTCGGATGCATCTCACTGTGTTATGACCGATATACAGTACAGTACAATATAAAACATGTTTACATAGCTGTGTGATAACCAATATTTATGATCATACCAAAGCTCTTTCTGCTTGTGTCTTAGTTTACTTGTTGCGGAATGCTTCTGATGGATGCTCTACACATTTCCCATTGCCATTAGCTAGCCTGTCTTTCCCTCACCACCACGGGAGTCACTGATATCGTCTGATTAACAACATGGTGGAGGAGTATATTAATATAGAGATAACTGTACAATTGTGTAGAAGTTAAGTGTACACTTAGTATGCTTACAGTCCACTATGGGCTATTTATGCTATTACTCCACCTAATTTGCAGACTTATATATTGGTCCCCTGATCATGATTCTCTGTTTTAGTTGGTTCCAGCCAAACACACCGCAAGCATCTTTCAAATGAACATCTACAGATTGAATTGTCGAATTTACAGCCAAAATTAATTAGTCACCTGTTTGGAATAAATGACTCTCAAGAGATCTGTAGTAGCTGAAGAGAACATTTCCACTCAAATAGAATAAAATCCATTGGGTAAAGAAGCAGTTTCCTGTTTTTACACATCAGAAATATTGCAAATATTCAGCGATAAAAGATTTATTTAATTACCCAAACCACTGACACTGTCAAATCACTGGTTTAATGTGCCATTCAAAAACTCTGCAGAAATGATAACAGCATTATTCATGCTGAGCTAAGTTTTCTGGCACTGAGCTACATTTCAAAATGGCTGATTATATCAACTCTGTAATAACCTATTAGCCAATGACTGTGTTCTCAACGCTCCCTTTGTTACATTAAGTGTATTAATTATTGCCAATGTAATTATCGTCACATTTTTTCTCTGTAATTAAGCTGTCACTAATGAATCTTAAGACCTTCCCCAAAAGCAAATTGATTCCACTGACTCCGCTTTAACCTCTTTATCTGAAACCTTTTATAGCATTTGGTTTCCCCAGACCCTCTGTCCCTCCCCTTGTCTGTAAACAGTAGTGGCAGTCATCCCAGTCATAGTTCCACTGTGCCGCTGACAAACACACACGCACACACGCATGCACGCACGCACACACACACACACACACACACACACACACACACACAGAGAGATCTACTTCGTTAGTCATGGTGGAAGTCCCAATAGTGATTAAGCTAGTAATCCAGACAGGATATGGCCACTGTGGTAACAGACTGGCACGTTCAGTACCATGCCATGCCACAGTCCAAAATACATTCCCACACAACATTAGTTGTTCGGTCGTATGGGAAGTGTTAAATCTCTGTATCCATGAGCTGTACCAGGTTTTGTTAATCACTGGGGAGAAGGGTTGAATGGGAAATACTTCATTGTCTTTATTTCCAATGCTTGACTTTTAGTTATTTGTGGCTAAACAGGATAACGGTATTTCTTTCATTGATAATGCAGGTCAGACGGTGGATAAAAACCTGTACTTGGAGGCGAATGTCTTCTATGTAACCTGTTTTGTTGTCCTGTGACATCTGTCATATGGACTAATATGTTCACCACACTAGGAAATAAAACACCATCTTTACTGAAGATCCCACTGTATAACACTCTTCAAACATTGACTTTCATTTACGCATTTGGCCCGTTAGGTTCTGTTTTAGTCCAGGGATGTACGTTCCTATTATTCCCCGAGACCCATCGGTTCCGGCAGGATTGGGATGTGATGTAGCACCGACGCCCTTGCCATGTAAGTCCTAAAGACAGTCAAAGGTCAGGCAGCAGAGGAACAGAAGGCGTCGAACAGATTTAGCAGGAGCTGCAGGCCCAGCTTCTCCCTTCAGCTGTCACATCATTGGGCACGGTGCCCTCAAAGACCCTCCCAACCCCCACCCCCCGAGGATCCGACCAGCCAGCCCGTCGTCACCCAACCCTTCACTGTGTCTACGCCGGCCGGTAACAGGGGGGACGGACTCAGGGCTGTGCCGGATAAGCAGGAGGGGGAATGTGACTCAGCATACAGGGCGTTGGTAAAGGACTGCTGACTGCCAAGTCTCCGTCCAGCAGACCCGCCGGGCATCCTGGAAATCTGCGGAGCAGAGCAGGTGGCCAGTGGGCTGGCTGAAGACAGACTCAGGATGACTCCTCTCCGAGGCCATAGGGTCAAGGCAGCGTGAGTATGCTGCGGCACGAGACCATGGGGGGGGTTACATATACTCAAAGTCAAGCTTGGTCTGGGACTGTCATGTCAAAGAGTGTCCCCTTACCGTCCCCTTCTAGCGTCTGTGGCCACATCAACGGTTTGATGAGTTAATGCCTTCATTTTTAGAGATCATTACAGCCCAACTAACTGTATGTTCTAGTCATATGAATTATATAAAGAAAGCACACTTCCCTATCAAGTGATGCTGCTAAAGGGATTTTTGTTTAGCGAAGAAAAAAAACAGGTGTTTACATCAACAAGGTAAACTGCATAGCAACTGTAAATAAAACAGTCCTTGGAGAGTGATTATCATGCAGAAGGGTAGCGAGCGCTACTGTAGCCCTGAACAAACTCTACTAGGTGAAACAGGACCAAGCTACGGGAGGAGCAACATACCCAAAGATCCAGTTAGATTTTGGCAAGTTATGGAAACGTCCCCAACAACGGACGCGAGGAGTACCAGATTACATGCATTGGGAGGGCGCCCTGCGAGTCTTACTGAAAAGGGGCTTACGATGAAACCGGAGTTACGGCTCTGCCTCTCACTTTGTCTCTCTCCCTTTCACCAAAATTTTCTGTCTCTTGTTGCCCTCTCTTTTTCTGCTACCTTGGTCCTCATTCATTTGTCTCTTTCTCTGCTTATTTCTTGCTCTACTGTTTCTATGAATGCCACTTCCCAGGCATAGGGCCAAGGGAAATGCACATTCTTTATAGGCAGTGTCATTGCGACAGTTCTGTGTAACCATGAGGAAAATAGTCACGGTTACTGCGCTTCTGACAAATAGATTAAACTAACGTTTATATAACTTTACGGTATGATGAAGCTAAGTCTATTAAATGAAAAAGTGCCTCACTCTAGGAAAGGGCCTCATTCTAGAGAGGCTATTTACAGCACAGCCTTCAGTTCAGTAATTCCAAATGTTATTGCTGACTAAATAAGTCTGAACATAATGAAAATAACTCAAAGGTGAAACTGTTTGTGCGCAGGGAGCGCAGGATCCGACTGAATGATGTACATATTACTATTTCAGTGGGTGATTTATATGGATCCCAACCACACAGACTGTTTGAAGTGCAGCCTGGACTACGTGAGTCAACTGTATTTGTCATTAGCCGAGGCGGATGCTGTAAACAGGCCACAGCTATTACCAAGCCTAATGAGATCGGGGTCTGAGGTCTCGCTGCACGCCCCCCGGCTAGACGCGCTAAACAGGTGAGACACACAGGCACGGCCCTTAATTAAAACCAATGTCAGTCAGCGGGTCTATTTGGGGTTACGTTACTAACTTGGAGTTTTGCACGGAGCAGTTCAGTAGGTGTGGACAGAAGCATACAGCCGATGTCAATCTGTGGAGCATCACAGGCCTCGGCCGTGTGATATCGTAGCGACAGCGTGGGAACCATATGAACGGAGTGTCCCAGACGTAATGAACATAGGCCTTAGTGATGCCAACATGACGACGTCTACCTCTAATTCCAGCAGACAGAAGGAAGGCCTCTTTAGTGGACCACATAACCATAGGCCAGGCCAACCATCTCAATTAGGCAGCATCACCAGCACTGTTGCATTTAAAGGGATGGCGTGATGCAAGGCCGTAATTAGAATATAATTACGACACATCCGCCCCAAATATTCAGATTTGCTAATAATGTCCCCCCCCGTATATTGATATATAAAATTATAAATAAAACTGTGCTATTCTACGAGAGGCAAACATGCACCGCGTTCAAAAATAATCATAACTAAACTTAACAAATTGACGTTTTTTATCACTACTATTAGTTTGAGTTTTGCAGTTATCTGCATTTCTGCGTGTGATTTGTCTAAGTGCTGTTCCCGGACCCCAGCAGGAGCTGTTGGTCGATTGCTGCTGGGAGGTACAATCTATGACGAACACTGTACTCTCTTATTACTTTCAAATGTATTAAAAAGTGGAAAACCAAGATGTAATAAGAGTGTTACATATATCTTCCAGTTGATTGTGATAGTTTTAACATCAACATTTTGTGCTGTAACTGTAATTGTGGAAATAAATAATAGTTTACTAAAAAGTGTCAGTAACATCACGGAGTGCAAACCAGAGTTGTTGGTGCAAACGGGCCGATTTATGAGTGCTCATCGATCAACCATCACAATGGGGCTCATGTGCGTATTCAAATAACGTTAATGTCTTACGCAAATGATTTTGTTAGAATTTTCAGAAAGACCAGGTGAAGTCTGAGTAGTGTCAATCATTTATGTTTCGCTGCATGTTATTTGTGCATACAGTAGGCAAATTCATTGATTGCATATTCGCATAGTATACTGTATTGTTGTATTTGCTAATAATAAATAGCATTATTAGTGTTTGTTTGATTAAAGTGAAAGCAGTGTTATTAGTCAGCTTTCATTCGCAGGGAGCGTCATCATGAGAGGCAGTGACATTCATCAGTTTTCAGGGCAGCCTCAGAAAAGGAAGCTTGAGAGCAGTGAGAAAATGAGTACCAGTCAAAAGATACAAGTATACAGTAGCACACGAGGGGAGTCAATGTTAATTTATATCATAATCATTGCCATTCAGGTCAGAAATGGTTAGTAATCAATTCCTGAACATCATGGCAAGTAACTTGTTTACTGATATTTCTCATGTTCACTCTGAGGCGTTCAGAGTAAAGAGATGGTAAGAGAGAGAGAGTTTGTGAGGATGCCAGCAGAGCAGGGAGAGCAGGTGACATGGAGGTGAGTGAGAAAAGGAGCAAATATTGATGACCGGTCTGATATTGCCATGTTGGTGTTGTTCCGACAACATCATTAATGCTGGCACAGGTACCACTAAGGTTAGGTTTAGGTACAGGTGCCTGAGGTTAGGGTTAGGTCAAATGGTGTGGGGCAGGGGAATAATCTTTGGACTGGGTTAACCAACTAACAACAGGTCAGTTGCAATGATGGTCCTGGAGAAACATTAGTTATGATGTTGTTGGAACAATACCAAAATGGTGATATAAGATTGTGTTGGTTTTGTGATGGTTAAGAATCTAAATATTTAAAACAATTTTCTATGTTTTTCTTGGGGGATCCCTAGACCCGCGGCTGATTTGCCCCCCCCCCCAATGTTGACTCCATGCCATGGCCGTGGCGTGATGACATCGCAGAGATCAGGTAAGACAGCCAAAAGGGAGACACCACAAGAAAATTCCCAAGAGAGACATGCAATAATTAAGACGACGCAGAATGCTTTAATCAGTGAGAGTCGGAGAACAGAGTGAGGCATTTATGTGGTAAATACTAACATCCTTTACAATAAAAGCACAATGAATAAAATGCTTTAAAGACATGCAGCATAAAAGCTGCCTATTGTTACCACCGTATAATTGACTTCCTCTCGCCTCTCCTTCTTCCCAGTATGTCACACGTAATAATGAGGATGCACTCTCATGATTGCAATAATGCAATTTGGTTTGGAGGTGGATGCTGAGAATAATTGGGTCTAACCCATGGTAAGCGTCTAATGATTTACGTCGCTGTGCCAGTGGCTACAGCGAAATGCGAGTCATTTCAATGTTATTGAGCTCATTTCCTATGATGAGGGTCCTTGCCAATTGTTTTTGTGTCCACAGAGGAGGGACAGCCACGAGGCTAGACTGATGATGTAACCCAAACTCACACAACCTTATTAAACACATGGCTCTTACATCACACACCTAAAGGATATACCACGTCGATCCTGGTCTTTTCATGTGAACGTAAACTACTTTGTAACAAAAAAAACGTAAAGAAATTGTTCCAGTTAAATCTCAGAACCTAGAGTGTCTGTTTTCGGGGACAAACCCTCAAGGTTACATTAGCGCTGGTGCCTAAGGCAAACAGGATGGAATATTCTGTCGTGACAGTTTCTCTGCTTTTTCTGACTTCCCCCCCGTCTCTCATTCCCTCTCTATATCCTTTCAAATCTCACTCTCTTTCTCCCGGTATCCATCCAAATCTCTGTCTTTCTCTCTCTCTCTCTTTTAGGCACCATCTGTTCCTTTGTTTTTCTCTCCTGTGTGCTGTTGCTATTGGCCACTCTGGCAGACTGGAACACTGTGGCACACGGTTTTAGAGAAAAGCAGACACCAGGAAGAGCCGTGGAACACAGAAGGTAGAAAACAGGACCAAAGTTAGTGAAACAAAAATGTAGGTCTGGATAGAACCTTAAAGATGGAAATTAAAGCTAAAGAGTCATTGCTCCTATAGCCGTCTTCCGGAAAGAATCAATGCTCCAAAATCCTCCAAAGCCAGATCCACTTACAGCCAATCAATTATTTAGCCTGTCTCCTTTGTAGAACCACTCCTGTGTACAAGGCCTCTACGTTCATTTGTAAAGGTTTGTTTCCCTGCAGATTCCACTCCCCACCTTGCCCCTGTTGATTAGTGATTTACCCTGCCCAGGTCTGCCCTACACACACCTGTTCAGACTGGCCACCTGACTTAGCATCTGGCATGCAGTGAGTTGGCAAGGCCCAGGGTGGAGGTTCAGGGTGCCAGTCACTGCCCACAGAGCCAGAGAGAGGGTCAGACAGGCAGGTTAGGGCCCGGGCAAGGAGGCTGCGTCTGCCCGCCATGCCCACTGGCCATGCTACAACACACAGGTGAAAAAATGACGCTGACAAAGAGACCAGAATTCCAATCCACACTACAATTAGTGGTGACCGCAGGCACACTGGTAGTTCCTCTAGGAAACACTGCTGTCCATATTTGGATAACTTCTGTTAGTTCTGTGGATGGGTTCTTGGAGGAACTTTCTGTGGATGGGTTCTCATAGGAACTGTTTTCAGGCAACAGTTATTTTCTGGAGGAATTCTTGCATGGCTTTGTATGGGAGTGGCTTTAAAATAAATCTTTTTTCAGCTACTAATTTGAGTAAACACATGACATCACATGTTAAGGCTGAGCAGGTAGGAGCCACACCGCTCCAAAAAAGCCATACTGTTACAAACATTGGTTAAAGCCCTTGGTCTGAAATGGTTAACTGCACTCTTCTTATACTTTTGGCCAACCTGGGATGGACGCAATGATCACCAGTTGGGATAACCAATTAATCAGGAAATGACAGCTAGTAACTAAATCCTCATCAACCAACTGAAATGGTCTACTTGGTATTCGTATTATTAACCTTCTGTTAACAAAGCTTGTAGCTCTGTCTAGAAAACTCAGCGTGGATACATCACCCATGTTACACATCTCTAATCATGTAAAATCGACCAGTGGTAAAACACTCCAATCAGCCATAAGATTATGACCACGTGCCTAATATTGCGTTATGTACACCTTTTTTTTGTTAAGGCAGTTTAATAAATATTGATTACAACCCAACAAAATGTGTGCATTACATTAACTGACCTTTGTTTTCAATACCTTGTGCAGCTTGATGTGATGTTGCCTGTTCAGATTATCAGTGGAAAACACGTTAACAGGTTTTTTAATAAAAAAGTTAATTCTGTTGCCTTCTTAGCCTTCTGAATTATTTTAATCAGGTTTAGCCCACCTTGATACAATGACAGAAGACAAGACAGAGGAATGGAGGAAGCATTCATTTGATAAAGAAGGTTTCTTGTCATCAGTGATGCCAAAGAATAAACAGAGCAAAGTTGCATGGTACAGAACTGAATGGGTACCTTGCCCGCGCATCTGTCAAGATGGAATTGCTTCATTCCTCACCATACACAAAAAAAATCCTTCAAACTGAATACAGATCTACAACCCTCTGCCCCTTGTGAGAGTCTTTTTTGTCATGGTGGACTGCTCATTACTGCAAAGCCATTCACTTTGAAATCAGCTCTTGTTGAAACTGAATAGTAGTTCAGAGAGAGAGAGATAAAAACGTAACAAGGAGTATGCAGGTAATGGGAAAGAACAAACATTGATGTGATTTTTTAAAGATCAGTTTTACAATGTAAAATAGAAGCACTCAAGACGGTGATTGTATAAGGAAACGGTGAAAGTACTTCAGCCAACCTGAGAACTTGAACTTGAATGTAAACACCAATGTCAATGTCATGGTACAAAGGCTTTAAAACAGAAGTTCTCAGAAACACTCAGTGGTTTTCACTCCGAATAGTGGTATTATGAGTGTAGTGAAATCATTTTGGGGGTTTCATTGCATGCAAAAGGCAACATCAAAACACCAAAAATAAAAAAACATTATTTTAATGGCAAGTCAATGGAATTCGACCCTGTTCCAACTCACTGCATAAGTTACCGCTGCCCAGCCACTGACACTCACCCTGATGCTTCTGATGTAGACATCCACTCCTTTGATTATCTATCGCATTTCATTAAAATGCTGAAAGGCCTGTTTCTGGCATAATTGGTCTCCCAAAGCCATTTTTTTCCATTTTTATAGCAGCAGTACTTATTTTTTTGTTTAATGCGTCATGAGACTTGAGTGTCAAAATGAGTACTTCCTGTAGAAAGCGTTGCCATTTTGAAACAGTGAAAGAAATATGTACAAATACCCATAAATAAAAGCTGGGTATCTGTACTTTCATCTCATAAAGTCTGTTGATTGGAAATCCAAAAATTCAAAGTATAATGACACAGTCCCGATCATTAAATCTACTTTATGTATGCATATATACAAAAAACATAAAAATATGTGTGGCTTGCAAAAGTATTAGCTAACATTGTTCCGGCACACATTTGCCACTGTAGCATGGGTTAAATCCTGTCCCACTGCTCTGTCAGCAAACTGTCATGTCTTCCACATCTTTCTTCATGAAACAACGCAGAACAGGCCTAAAAACCTTTTTAAAATAACAATAAAAAGACCCATCATGTCAACTGCACACAGTATGCAGATAAACAACTACACATCATGTTAACTTCTAATCAATATTGTTGTGGATTCATCCTCCTCTGGCCAAAGGTTACACTGAAGGAAAACAGCAAGCCTCTGTCTATTCACATTAATATATGTTACGACCAGAATAAGCCTGTTCCATTTTATTGAGAGCATACACCTACACTATTCCTACACATAATTGTTAAAAAAAAAAAAAAGAGGAAAAAAACATGCCCATTTTGAAATACATGCCAGCAACACAATTCAATAAAGTTGGGACAGCGTGGGTTGAGTCACATCATCTTATAGAATTTACACACACACACACACACACACGCACGCACGCACGCACGCACGCACACACCTAAATGGGCACCAGAAAATAGAAATTGCATGCTCCATTGTCCTAATCTAAACCCAAAACCTAACCCTAACTTTAACCCTTAACCTAATCCTAACCTTAACCTCAAAGTAACATTTATACCTAAACTTTACCTAGGTGTAATGCCTAACCTTAACCCTAAACTTAACCAACAATGCCTAGAGCTTAAAGAAACCCAAATTCTAACTCTAAAATTAATTGTGAGTTTGACCCTAAACCTAAACCCTGAGCCAGAAATTGACTTTTGCCTCATGGGGACCGGAGTCCCCATGAGTCCAATTTCTTGTGGTTTTGGGACATTTGGTCCCCATGAGTATAGTTACCAAAAGTATTGGAACGGCAAGGCAAATTCCTTTGATTTTGTTGGTCACTGAAGACGTTTGGGTTTAAGAACAAAAGATGAGTTCAGAATTTCAGCTTTAATTTCCTGGTATTCACATCTAGATGTGTTAACTTAGGACATCACCGTTTGTATTAGACCAGAGCATTTTAGGTGAGCTAAAGTAAAGGAACAAAATCAAAGTAAACAACATTTAATATTTGGTGGCATAACCCTTGCTTGCAATAACGGCCTCAAGCCTGCGACCCTTCGACATCATCAAACTGTTGCATTCTTCATTTGTGATGCTATTCCAGGCTTTTACTACAGCTTCTTTCAGTTCTTGTTTGTTTCGGGGTGTTTCTCCCTTCAGCCTCCTCTTAAGGAGGTGAAATGCATGCTCTATTGCGTTAAGGTCAGGTGATTGACTTGGCCAGTCTAAAACCTTCCTTTTTCCCCTGATAAAGTCATTTGTTTTGTTGGCAGTGTGCTTTGGGTCATTGTCCTGCTGCTTGATAAACTTCCTCCCGATAAGTTTGGATGCATTACTCCGTAAATTGGCAGACAAAATGTTTCTGTACACTTCTGAATACATTCTGCTGCTACCATCATCAGTTACATCATCAATAAATATTAATGAGCCTGTTCCAGAAGCAGCCATGCCCACCCAAGCCATGACATTACCTCCACCATGCTTCACAGATGAGCTTATATGCTTCGGATCATAAACAGATCCTTTCTTTCTCCACACTTTGGCCTTTCCATCACTTTGGTAGAGATTCATCTGGGTCTCAATAGTCCATAAGATTGTGTTCCAGAACTTGTGGGTCACCTCTGTACTTCTTTGCAAATTTCAATCTTGCCTTCCGATTCTTACTGCTGATGAGAGGTTTGCATCTTGTGGTGTGGCCTCTTTCTGCTCTCTGAGTCTTCTTCGAACAGTGGATTGTGATACCTTCACCCCTGCGCTGGAGGTCGTTGGTGATGTCACTGATGTTTTGGGGGTTTTCACAGCTCTCACAAGAAGTTGACCATGCGCTATACCTCCACAGTCCAATCCTTATGGTCTTTTGCAATCCTTATGGTCTTTTCAGTCTGGCCCTTCTTTGCTTCTTATTGATGGGCATTTTTCGAGCTTTGCACGACTTCAGCCCTGCCCCAGGAGCCTTTTTCAAACCGTTCTTGCCGTGCACTTCACCCCAGCTGCTGTTTGCCATTCTATCTGTAGGTCACTTGATGTCATTCTACGATTGTTGAGGGACATTTGAATGAGTTGACAGTCATCTCGGTCAATCGTTTTCACCCTCTGCCAGTCTGTTGCTTTGTTGTCCCCAATGTCTGTGGCTTGACCTTGTTCTTATGAACTGCTGGCTTTGAAATTTTCCAGATTGAAACAACCTGAAACTCAATGTATCCCTCTGCCAGTAATGTCAGAACTGAACCCTTCTTCTCTTCTCTTCACGCAAAGCTTTTCTTTTCAACTCTTTTGTCATGCTGAATAGTTATTTTTTCTTGAAATTACCCTTGAGGTACTACTTGCACAGTTTTTGCCATCCAGCTGGTCCTAGTGCAAGAAGATAGTGATGACCACAGCAGTGGCTTTTATACATTTCCTTGTTAAATTAGATTTGGTTCAGGTAATCACCTAATCAGCACCTCATTATGTAAAATGAGGTTTGCCTTTGATGAAATATAACAGACACTGGGAATGGCGGCCATACATGCTAATTTAAGAAAAAATCTGGAGTGATCTAAACATTTCCAGAGCTGTATATAAAACACATTTAGTGAAACCCCATTTCCAAAAAAGTTTGATACAAAAATATTATATCAATTTAGATTAGTAAATAACTGAATAATTGGGCACTGACACAAGTTTTGTTACAAGTTTGCCAAAGTTTGCCAAGTTTGCCAAAATACACCCATCAGCCTAATATTGTGCAGGTCCCCCTTTTTCTGCCATAACAGCCCTGACCCATGAAGGCATGAACACCTAGACCTCTGACAGTGTGCTGTCATATCTGGCACCAAAAGGTTAGCAGCAGATCCTTTAAGTCCTGTAAGTTGAGATCATGTGATTGACTCGGTCATTGCAGAACATCCCACTATTTTGTTTTAAAACCTCTTGAGTTGCTTTTGCAGTGCAGTGTTTTGGGTCACAGTCCATCTGTAAAGTAAGGTGCCGAGAAGTCAACATTGCTGAATTTAGCTAAATCTGAGCAGACAGTATATCCCTATACATTTCAGAATTCATCTGTCTTCTATTACATAATGAATAAACACCTAGTGACCGAGTGGCATTAGAAGCCATGCATGCCCATCCCATCACACTGTCTTGACCATGCTTTACAGATGATGTGGTATGCTTCGGATCATGAGCTGTTCCAAGCGTTCTCCATACTTTTTTCTTCCCATCATTCTTGTACAGGTTGGTCTTAGTGTCATCTTTCCAAAGAATGCTGTTCTAAAACTCGGCTGTAGATGTTTTATGGCTAAAACGTCTTTTGTAGATGTTTTATAGCTAAGTCTTATCTGGCCTTTCTACTCTTGAGACTTGATTGTGAGAATTGTTTGCACCTTGTGGTGAACCCTCTATATTTTCATTTGTGAAGTCTTCTCTTCATGGAAGACTTGGATAATGATATGCCTACCTCCAAGAGAGTGTTCTTCACTTGGCTGAATGTTGTGAAGGGGCATTTCTTTACCACTGATAGGATCCTACAATCATCTAACACTGATTTCTTTCTTGGACGTCCAATCCTTGTGTTGCAGAGCTCACTGGTGTGTGTTCTTCTCAGGATTTACCAAATTGTTGATTTGGCCACTTCTAATGTACCTGCTATCTCTGATGGATTTGTCCTTTTTGCAGCAAGGATGGATCTGGAAACAGTTTATTAATCTAAATTAAGTTATCACAATGAGCAGACAAGAAATCACACAACATTTTCCTATAATAGCAACTGCAGGTTTTTACATGTTGGTAATACTCCTTGTGTGTGTTGTCATTGCTCTCTATTTCATCTGCCAACTGAATATACAAGGACTGCTTCTGTCCATCAATAGCATTACAGTGGTTGAGGAGGGACATTCATTTTGTAAATAAGGAACAGGTTTCATGCATACTTGATATTAATTATGAATAATACATGTTTTTTGCATTGTTGTCACTAAAAAACATTAAAACACTTGCTTGAAAACCATTCCCCTGTTTTGCATAAACTGCTGTCATTTTCTGGCAGTTTTATTTTGCTTCTTGTCTGTATTCTTGCCTTGGGTTGTACTATTACTTTGCTTTCTGCGGTAATGTGATGCACTGCATGTCTGACTATGATGGAATTTCACAGTAAATACTATTTCCACAAATCAGGAATAGTCTTAAAATACTGGGAGTGATTGTTAAGCCTACATATACCACCACTACCAAACTACTTAATAGGGTACACACACATTACGACGGTGACATATTTAGTTGCTTTGGGTCTGTACTCCAGCACATTGAATAGAAAATTTAAAAAACAATGAACAGGAGATTAAAGAGCAGCCTGACACTTTTCATGTGAATGGACTTACATCAATACACTGCGATTTAGGAATAACAACCCATGTATACATACAGCTCACATTTTAGATAAGCCAACATTTGATGAGTGTGGAGGATCTAAGCAAATGAATCAGTTTAAAAAACATCAGACTTGAAATGTAAGAATAAAAATAGTATGGTTTTACATGGTTCAAGAGATATCTTCAATGAGCTCATAGACATCACATACTATATGCATAGTGCAACATCCATCAGGACGGTTGCCTTGGGCTGTTAGTCTAGTTTCACTTATTATTTAACACTCATGCAATAAAATGCTAATTAATTATTAAAAAATCATACTATGTGATTTTATGGATTCTTGTTTAAAATTCCATCTCTCACAGTTGAAGTGTACCTATGATAATAATTACAGACCTCTACACGCTTTGTAAGCAGGAAAACCTGCAAAATCAGCAGTGTATCAAATACTTGTTCTCCCCACTGTTTCAGGGGCAAGGCGCATTGACAAAGTGATTTGTAAAAATGGAGACAGGTATATCTGTCATCAAAATGTATTCAGATTACATTATGTATTTTAGATTATAAAGATTAACTGTGCTAATGGTTCAGGCCTTGGTTTTGTTACCTTTTCATTACCAGTAGATGAGATACAGCAAATAAAGCTGCAACTGTTAATTTTGCAAAGCACAATAAATATGTTGGTTGTTAACTAGTGTCAAGGCTATGGCCTGCGCTGTAAAACTTAAGACATGTATTGTTAAACATTTACAAAACACTACACACAGCAACAACACCTTGTTAAAACAGCATAGCCCAGGCAACAGAAATGCTATAAAAAAAATAGACCATGGGATTTAATAAAGAATAAAACAAAAAATAATGAGTCAGTATAGTGCTTTTAAATTCACTTTATAATGCAGCGGCGTGATGCTGTCTGGCATATAACAAAAGTGTTCCACGAGTTGAAAACCCAGCCAAACGCAGGCACGTACCACAAACTCTGATCATGCACAACCCGATATGAATAACTTAAATCGCTAGATGTTTTAATCTAGTATATTCCCATGAAGAAAACTACACACCCTTATACCGTTACATAATGTCTCCCTGTCTGCTTACCTCCTACTGGACACGCTGGCATTGCCCAGTTAATATTCATTTAGCTCAGCTCCTGTACTTCTTATCCACCACACAGGCCTGCTGCAGGGCTCTCTTTTATCGTTGCCGGTCACATTGGTGCTGGCAGAGCCATAGCTCCTAGGCACTGGCCACGCTCAATGTAGCAGGCTGCTCCAACAATGGCCCAGGTCAATAGAGCCTCCAGTCGCTAATTGCTTTGGAGAGATAACATAGTTTAGCTAGGTGGCAGCGAGAGGCTACGGGAGCAGAAAGAGAGGAGAAGCCGAACGAAATGAATCCTCAGTCAATCCAGCATGGATTTCAGCCCCGCGCCGGCCACCCTTGTCCTGCAAATGGATCATAAAAGTGCCTGCTTGTTTGGCATTTGTTAATGCGTGACTGAATTTAAATGCTTTGCTCTTGTGTTTTTTGGAGAATGTGACTGGGACTGTTGTACTTCCTGGTCACGCAGTAACACGTTGGTTAGCCAAAGGGATCAGTACCTATTCTTCACAGAGGTGATTCACCACTATCTTTTTGAAACGCACATGATGTAACGCATTTATAATGTAGCTTTCAATAACTTGGATATCCGTTTTTAAAGTTGCCTTTTAAACAAATCTCTTAAATATTAAAGGCCTTGATTACTGGCTCCTATGGTAAATGCTAGGTTATGTGTTTTAATTGTCCGTCAATGATTAGCACATTTGAAAGAGTTGAGCAATACAGTCACATACCTTTCAGCGCCTGTGACAGAACCACTTGATCATCAGATCACCATTCTCAGTGAACATGAAAACACTCCACATTTGCAGGATCAGGCTGGAGCGCAGTACAAATTGGACTTGAGAACAGATGAGTGAAAAGCCAAAGTAGATGTGTTTCCGGGGTTGATTTCCTCCCTCAGGTTATGATTGTGTAAATTGCCTGGGAGCGTGATGATGGACCAGCGGAGCTGCACCGTTTGCCAATGCAAGTGGCCTCTCGGGATCCACTGAGCTTGGAACATAAACAATAGCATACTTAAAATACGCTTCACAGTCTCCCCCTCTCACTCACCCACTTTATCATTCTCCTCTGGTCCCTCTCACTAACTCCATTCTCTCTCCATCTCACCTATCTCCCCACTTTCTCCACTCCTGTGTCCTCATTTTTCTATCTACCCCCAGCACTCACCCTCTGTTTTTTCCTCCACTCATTAGCATGTTGATGAGTAGTTAGTTCAGTAAATCTCATTCACTGGCATAACTGTCTCATACGCTACCCAGAAAGATGGATGGGACTAATCGCCACTGGTCGTTTATCCTCCAATCAGATATTGAGGTCAGTCACCTGCCTATAGAGAGATCTTATGACCACAATCACTTTGGAAGAATATTACACATAGGAATAAAACGACACAAAAAGCACATAAAGGTCATTTAATGGGGTCGCTACACAGAGTTGTGTTCAGGTATATAAAGGTTATTGAATGGGGCCACTACACAGAGTTGTGTTCAGGTATATAAAGGTTATTGAATGGGGCCACTACACAGAGTTTTGTTCAGGTATATAAAGATTATTGAATGGGGCCACTACACAGAGTTGTGTTCAGGTATATAAAGGTTATTGAATGGGGCCACTACACAGAGTTGTGTTCAGGTATATAAAGGTTATTGAATGGGGCCACTACACAGAGTTTTGTTCAGGTATATAAAGGTTATTGAATGGGGCAACTACACAGAGTTGTGTTCAGGTATATAAAGGTTATTGAATGGGGCCACTACACAGTGTTTGGTTCAGGTATATAAAGGTTATTGAATGGGGCCACTACACAGGGTTGCGTTCAGGTGTATAAAGGTAATTGTGTTAAGGTGTTGGCTGTTGCCTGAAGGAAAGATTATGAGGTGTCTTTACTATACAGCCATGTTAATTGTATGCATGGTGCTCAGTGCAATGTTCCTGTGAACATTACAGTGACCTGATGAGCTGCTTGCTGTCTGTGTCTTTTGGGCAGGTCTCATCTCTCTCTCTAAGCCTGAATGGAGCTGCAATGTCAGGCCCTGGCCACCAGGGAGCAGCGATGCACAAATTGTCCTCAAATATTGATTCTGCTGTGGAGCTGTGGAGGACGGACCATGGCTCCTTGTTCGTATACGGCACACAGCCCAATAAACCTTCCTCCAGAGAGCAAGGGGAGATGACGAGAGGAGGAGAGAATAAGAAGGGAGGAGAGAAAGAGAGCCATCCTCCGGTTTAATCTGGCACAGCAGACACAAGACACGATTTGTTCAAACAAGTTTAACCTTTGCTTTTCCGTATGTACATCTTTAGGGTTGGGGTTGTGTTTGCATGAGAATGCGTTTGCGTGCAACTGCTGGAAGTTGTGTGGATTTAAAATGGACCATTGGATTTGTAAAAGGTGGGAGAGATAGCGTGGCATTGTGACAATAAGGTCCATTATACAGTAGGGCCTAAAAATACATGTGAGTGGTCCCAGGAGTGGGTTAGTGATATCCAGGCCTTGTTAATGACAGAGTGGAGCTGCCACCAGCCCTGCTGTCCCCAGCTCCCTCTGGCACAGCGCTCAGCTCTGGAAATGCACCATCTCAAATAGATTTATCATAGCTCTCAAAGCAGCCAGTCTAGATGGCCTCTCCCAGGTCTGGCCTTGGGTCTGACGAGGTACAGAATAGGGAAATAGAAAAGGACAGAGAGACAGAGTAAGAAAAGTCGAAGAGACTGGGAGGTTAAGACATAGAAGGAGTAAAGCAGAATATGGATTGATGGAAGGGAGATAGGTGGAAAGAGAAAGCATTTTAGATGAAAATGCAAGCAAACGGCAACTTTTAAAATAAAGCATGAGCAATTTATTTTAAGTAGATGGAAAGAAGGGTTAGATAGAGATTTGAAACATGGTACTTCTGGTCAAACCGAAACATGACACAAACATAAAGACCTAGGTTTTAATGGTTTTTGGGCACTATATGTTAGTTTACATAAGAGCTGTCACAGGCAACTTTTTGCTTTCTATTGCTTCCAGATAGAAATTGAGACACATGTTGATAGTTTCAACAAGCAGAATGTAAGCCTCTTTAATAGTTCAGTTTCAAATGATAGTTTTATGAAAAACTAGAAAGTTACCTTTAGATCTAGATTGGTGGACACAAATGTCCAGCTTATTAGGTCATTATCAATTAATCAAATTACACTGTAAGGTATTACACTGTAAAGCGAACAATCTCTCAAATCTGAGCCATGAATTAACATGTACAACCAGCAACTCTACTTAGGAGAAGGGCGTGAAAACACTTCAACATCACAAAAAGAACTCTTCGAAAAGCTCTCCCTGTCTTCAGTATTGTGACATCAACAACAAAATACGAGAAATAACTAGAAAAACAAAACATTCTGAAAACGGTCTTTAACTAGTGCAAATATCTTACATTAATTTTTAATATGTTGTTATGATCCTAGTAAGCAACCCTAATTAGAACTGCAAAATGACTCTCAGAAAACATCGCCGTGGTACTGACTTGACCCACAAGAGTAATTTCACAATAATTTGCCATTCACGAGTGATGAGCTCTTCCCCCCTCCCAGCTCATGAATAGAAAGTGATCCTGACAGAGCAGCGACACTCCACTGTCTCCTCAAAGCAGGTCTGTGTCCAGTCCAACAGCCTTAGTAACACACAGTAACATTGCAACATCGCATATCTTTGGATTATCCCATTTGTTCATTTACAGGCGAAAGCCTTTCATTGTTGTCTTCAGACATAGTCGTTACAGAGAATACAGTTTGCACCCTGGGTATCCATGAAGTCTGTAGTGCATGTTTTTTCCGGTACGTGGAACTCAGTTTCTCTGTCCATCAAAGTGTCTTTTTTAAAAACTTTTCTTTCGTTTTTGTCACACCTCAGTGTGATGGGATGACTCGCGGTCTTCCTTCAGTTGACAGTATGAATGTCTCATATAAGTGCCATCCTTTCTTTACACATGGAGTTTACAGTAGAGAGAGTTGGTGAATCTGACTTGAGTTCTGCTTAGTGATTCTCTCTTGCTATCGTGTGACCTACGAAAGAGAAAGCAAAGCACAGTAAAAAGAAAGTTAACTCAAAGATACAGAAAGACATATTGTACAGTCTACGGTATAATGTATATACATAAATGTACACAAAGTGTGTATATATATATATATATATATATATTATGCATAGGCTAGAGACAGTGGTAAACGATCCGTGGTGAAGCTGTATGAGAACCAGAGGAACCCAATGGGCAAACAATGGTTTGCTCAGTGTCTTTATTTATAACATTGATGCAGTGCACGTACACTCCTAATTCTGAAAAGTTAAAGAAGTATTAGAACTAGGAGCCAGATAGCACACCGGACGTATACATCTAAAACATTCGGTTGTCATGCCCAGGGATCAGGCAGTGGCAATGTGTAGACTGAGATGGAATTGGGCCAACAATCTGCTTATTTCCTCTTCGATGAAACATTGATCTCAATACAATTTTCTTTTCCCAAAGGTATTTGTGTTCTGAACAGAGTTTTTCCAGGCTTTTTCTCTAATCAAAAGAAAAATGTTCAGGGCAAATTGAGCCCTTCCAAGACTAGGTAATACGTACCATAAACATTTCAAAACATACTAGTTCTTACATACTATTTGCTGCCCACTCCGCTTCACTATCTTCCCATTAGAAATAACAGTGTGTGGGTTATCTTCAGAGAAAAAAAAAAATCTTGGATTAAAGCATAGCTGTGAGGAGTATCAACCTCGAAGATAGTTGTAGGTTTATATTCTGTACCACAAAAAAGCCTGCAAATTAATAGGACCAGTCGAGAAAGCGCCACCGTGTCAATACCGCAATGCAGGTTGGCTTTAAAAGAGCACTAAGCAACTAACTCAGTGGAAATATAAAACCAAATGATGGCAGATGGAAGTGACGTCTCTGAAACTGTGTATTTCACTATTAGGGATAACCTTCATTCTACGGGGCCATCAGAGCGAGACACCCTCGGGCATTTAAACCCCTTCAACGTGGGAGTGAGATGGACAAACAGACAAAGAAGGACAGTCGGCGTAACACATACTGAATGCAGAGATATAGAGGGAAAGAAGGTCACAGACAGAGAGGAGAGAGCCAGTTGCTGGAAGGAAGAGCAGTTGTGCCGGGGAGTCAACATCGTTGCAGTGAGCTTCGTTGCAGCAATCTCCTGTGACATCTGCCACCAAGTCTCCTAGTAACCGTGCTCCTATTCCACACTGAGCAAATGCAGAATTAATGTCCAGTGATGCAGCACGGTTCCCCCTCGCTCCGTCACCCTCCCTCAGAAGCAGACTGGCAAGACAGTCGACGAGAGAAAGAAAGCAATAGAGTTTAGGGGATGACTTCACCTATCTGTCTTTCTACGGTTCAGAGACCCAGGGTTATTAATTCCATCGGCAGTCTCTTAGCCGCCATTCATCCCTCTGTCTATCCCCCTAACCAATATAATTAGAACTCTTAATTTGAAAGCCTCCATGGAACCCCTAGCCATAATGCATTCTAATGAATGCGACAGATGTTCTGCTGTTATTCTGTCTCTCCGAGCAATTACTCTTATGGTGCCTGTGTGCTCCTCACAACTGTTTTTCCTTTTATATTTCACCTGTGAGTAAACCAGTAAACCACACCTGCCACACCCCCCCCCCCCCCCCCCCCCCCCACCCACACACACACACACACACACACACACACACACACACA